>VXBA01001784.1:946567-960154 GCA_013399895.1 Serilophus lunatus | reverse complement strand
GGGGGGGAAAGTTCAAGAGACACACATGTACTTAGCTGGGAAAACCTGTAGGAGTCATGTAGCTTAAAGATGGTGGGGGAAGAGGAGACAGAAGGTAAGGAGGTGTAAAAGGATTTCTGGCAACCTTAAAGCAATCATCAAACTTTAACTCTCAACTTGCCAGACTCACACAACACTCTCCCAGAATGGCCTGACAGAGTGTGCGGGACAGGGCTCCACATCTGAGACGAGGGACATGCAGCTGAAACAGGGGGACACAACAGAGGGAAGCACACTAAACATGCCCAGTAACAAGCAAAAATGGGACACAGCTCCTCAGGGACAATAAAACATAGCCAACTTTCCAGCAACTGCCAGATGTCAGCCATCCACCCCCCCAGAGGCAGCACTAGGAAATCTATTTCCCATTTTCAATGGTGGTTTCCTTTTTCATTTTAATTGCATTAAGATTCAATTATAGGGTGACAATAGACACTTCTTACTTAAGGCTGATACCAGCCCTACATTGTAAATCCAGTTTTCAACATCCTGTCTGATAATGCTTAAAGTTTTGCAAAAGAGACTGAAATTGTATATACAGGATCTCATTGCAGTGGGAAGCCAACTCCTATTTTTTAAAAAAAGAGAGATTTATAAGACATGATACAGTACTAAACGCATGGTAAATAGCACTGGGGTGGTTTCCATGCTTTGCTACTTGTTTCCACCTGTTTCACTCATCAAAGCTGAGGATGGGTCTCTTCTATTACCCTCTACCAGTGCATATCCTCAACCTACTTCCTAATCAAGTTTGTTTACAAGTATTCATTAAATTCCATGCTTTATTAGCCCAGTCATTTAATTGTAAGACCACAGTACCACAAGCTGCAATTACAGTAATCAGTGCATTGATTGTTGTGAAACACAGTTACCCTGAGACTGAAGCTGAAGTAAATAAGAACTATTGCTACAACCAGTAACTACAACAGGGCAACCTGGGATCACACCACTACCTCTAAATTCTTAGATCTCCAGTTTTACACCAAAACACAACTTCACTGTGAATTATTTTACTATGACCTGTGTCAGAAAAAACTTTCATTAAAAATTAAAGAGTAAGAAACCTTTCTGCAAGAAAGGCCTATTATTGTAGGCTGCCAGAAACTGCTAATAAAAAAAAATTGAAAAGCTTCTTTTCACTGCAATTCTAATTCACTAATGTTGTGAAGCAGAAAGCCAAGAGACGAGTGTCCTCATGGCTCTGCTGGTTACTTTGGTTCTCAGCAGCAGTAACTGAAAAGGCACCAGGAGGCTGGGGGAAGTGAGGAAAAGTCCTGTGAAAGGTGGCAGGTGCAGAGTGCAATGATTTTTCAACACCTTCAGGGCAAATAGTGAAGACAAGGACCAGGTTCCCTGGCAGGAACACAGAGCAAGAGTTGTTCCAGACTGAGGGATGCTTAACCTCCAAGCTCCACAGCAAAGACAAAGCAGAGCCCGAGGAGAGGCAGCAGCTGAGGAATTCCTCATCTCCATGTCAAGAGACATACACAGAGAGTTTAGAGACAAGTAGGAAATTGGGGCTTCCACCGAGCTTAGGGGACCCGAGGCCCTCCTGCTGGGTGCAGAGCTTGGGCAGCAGAACCCATGGGTGGCTGAGCAGGAGGTGTAGCCTGCCCCAACCATAGGACCTCCTGCCAAGACAGGACATGCTGGGGCTCTGACCATGTGAGGCCCACTCGGAGACAACCAGGCACTGCTCAGACCTTCCAGTTCTCCTCATCCTTCCCACAGCAACCCAGAAACACTTACAGGCAGACCTGACAATAGGTAGTTCTCAGCTGAATGTGAACAACCACCTCCTGCTAATCAACAACTCGGGTACTTGCCTCTTGACATCCCACATCTGCAGAAGCCACCTTCCGAGGAACAAAGCGAAGACTCCATTATCGCTCTCTGCAAGTGAATTTTGGCAAGGCCATAGAAAAGCAATTGCATCAGTGCGCTGTGAGCTCACAGATCCCAGGAACTTTGTTTATGGTAGGGGGGTTATTTACCAGGAGAGATGAGAACAGCAAGTGCTTATACCCCCCTGCTTTGATGTGTCACCCACCTGCCTTCACACGGCCCCAACTGCTGGCGCGCTTTGATTACCAGAGCCTTCCCCACCACCTCATTCAGCTGCTTTCATCTTGCCAAAACAACAGCCCAGTGAAAGAAAGGGGAAGAGGGAAGAGAGAGAAAAGAGATTTGGGGCTGGAAAAATCAACTTGATAGAGGAATCAAAAAAGAACTGACTTGCTGTCAGGCAGAGATGAAAGCAACAGAAATAAGGGATGTGTTGTGCACTTCTTAAAATGGTGGCACGACTCTCATAAGGAAAGCACATCTTTGGCACCTGCTTGAAAGCACTCCCATGAAAGAGCCACCCAACAATCTAGGACGGCTAAATTTAGCACTATTTTTATCTTTTGTCAAATATGCATAAAAGCTTCTCAATTATAGGTATTTTTAAATCTTGCTTAAACTGAACCACAGGCCAGACTGACCACCAAGCCTGAAGTGATTCCAAGCAGTGAAGAGAAACTTAACACCAGCTTCAATTAAAACTTGCAGAATTGTAGTAAAAATAGTAGACAGGGATGGGGGGTGGAGAACAGTTATGAAAATGCATGATTGCCTGAAATATTTCCCAGTAGTCAAGAAATGTTGCCTTGAAATTCCTACCTGCTTCATTCACCTTGCTGCTATCAGATTTTTTATTCTCCTTACTTTTGAGGGCTTGTCTGGCACTTAGTATGCAGAAGCAGTGTGCAGGAATAGATCCTGCTGCCATAGATAATGCAGTTCTAAGGGAAACCCATCAATTGTTAATGGCCATGCAAATTGTTGAAACTAGAGAGTTATTCACAGTTATCTCGCTGTGATTTGGTAAGTGTCCATGCCTGATGTGATCACTCACTTGATATATTATACCATTACAATTCAAGTAGTAGCCTTAGCTTTTGGTTTTAGGGGGGAAAAAAGTGTAGGAGTGTGAAAGAATGTTATTTGTTTTAAATTATTTTAAACAGTCATACATACCTTCTTATGCAAAGTATGATAAATCCCTCTGTGAGACTACAGTCATGCCTTACTGAAACATTTAAATCCCTCCGATCAGGAACTAAAGGAGTTTAGCATTCAACTTCAGATCCTGACCTTGCAAAGCACTTTCTTATGCTCCCACCACACACATGGTGCACACATCCTTTGTGGCACTGGTTCTTCCAGCTGCAGGTCACATCGTTTTACAATTTCTGATCAGGGTTTTCTGTTGCATATGCAAAAATCTGCTGACATTTAATAAGCTATAGATGTCTCCTCAAATCCATAATGCATTCAGTCTCTTGCAGCAGCAACTTACTGATCATTAATTTTCAGCTTTATTGCGGATCCAACATATCAGATGCCCTTTTTTTTTGCATCTTGTCTGAGATTTATCACTTTTAGCAAACTGCACTTTTTTTTTTTGTTTGCTCATTTTTAAACAGCCCTTAAGGGGGAAATGTTACTTCTCTTTATAAAGTAATTCTGAAATCATAGTATCAAAAAATAAATCCCATAATTATGTTCCCATTAGAATTAGATAAATTACATTTAATTAAAAGAAAAATCTGCTAGCACCCAGCACAACGGTTGGTGGCAAATTCAGAAGATGAAACATTCATGTGTTTATCTTCCTGAAACAGCTGATAGAGTCTACTAGCAGACACATCCAAACAAGCCTTCAGAGATATAAACTCAGACATTATAAAAAAAATTGTCCCTCCCTTCAGACAAAGATTCTGATTTTTAGAAACAGCCTCTGATTTTATTCTTGCAACACTATGATTTTGATGAGCTTTCTCTGGTAGCAACACACTGAACTACCTGACTGCACTAGGAATTCCAATATCGTGATAAAATGTCTGCAACTATTCTAGAGGCAAAAATCAGTATCAGAAGTCAAGACCTTCTAAGAGAATGAAGAAAAACAAGATTCCTACCCAAACACTGCCACGACTCCTGTCTCCAGCAGTGCTGTTGGTCAGGTGATGTTCTCCATCAGGCTGAAGCCTGCAGGGGTCATACTGCACACTGCAGCTCTAGGAAACTATTTATGCCATGCTCCTTTTTACAGCATCAGAGAACTAATTATTAACAGAACAGGGCCCCCATGCACACTTTGCAAACACTATGGCATGCATTTTTCCTTTAGGAAACTACTGCTACACACAGGCTATCAGCATTATGCTCTCAATTTTGTTTAGGAGCTGAAGAATGATTGATCTTATTGATTTGTGTCAATGGTCTGACATGGCCATATCGACTGGCAGTAATTTTGTAGGAGGAGTAGGGAAGGGAACCGGAGAGAGCATTCTCTGTAGCACGCCATCCTGCCTAAAGAGAAAATGTTGTCAGAGATGCTGGTACAGCCACCAACAGGACCACACTGGGACTCAAACACAAGTGAACAAAGAGACATTTCCCATGACCGTGTTTACAGCAAATCCACTGCTAAACACCCAACTGTATAATTATAATCTATTACAATTATGCAAAGAAGTAACATTTCAGAAAGGCCTTCTCATTTCCATTCTTAGCATTGAATACTTTTGTTTTGCAGCCAATCAACTAAATTAGCCCTAATTCTGTTTCATTCACAAAGCGGATATTAGAGGGGGAAAAAAGTGAACAAATGGGAAAATCATTCAGGAACCCAAGAATTACTTTGTTTTCATATATTTCTGGACTAGGAACCATCATGAAGAAAAGAGTCAACTTACAGCAGAAGAGCTTTACTGAATTTGCAAACTGCACAGTGAGAGCCCTTGGAGGAATGATCAGGAATGACAGTGCTTCAGTGCCTGGAAAAGCAGTGGCCTTTGGTAGCAGCTGAGTGAAGCAAGGAGAGTTAAAAGGCTCATATACCAAATGTGACCACATATCCTGACCCAGAGCAAGTGTCAAACCCCCAGAAAGCTTCTGTGGGAACCTCCCTCTGCCAGGCACGCAGAGAAGAGATGCTTTATCTGCTTCTGACAACTGTCACCTTTTATTGGAAAATCACAGTTTAAACCTACACTCACTGATGCTTCCTGAGAAGGTGATACAGGAAACACAAATGAGTAGTATTTCAGTTTTACATAGTGCCTTGTCGAAACATTACAAAGCACTAAAGTAACACTTGAAGATGCTTAGGGAAGGCAAAGTGTTCTTCTCATTTTAAAAGCATATGGAAAAGTAACCATGGTGGCCATTGGCAATCCTGGCTGTCAGACTGCAGTCTCCAGACCACATGTGCTACAGGCAGGAGAAGGCAGGAGCTCCTGCAACAGCCCTGCCAGCACTAACTTGCACTCAGGGACAGCATGGACATGGAGAAGTCTGTCTAACTGCAGTACAAAATTTATACTAACTGGGGTATAAAATGAGAGCCTGATTTAGCCAACACAAACATCTACTACCTTTCAGGGAACACCCACTTATTTCATCTGCTTCCTGGCCAAGAAGACAGCGCTACACCACCTGAAAAACTGAGGCTGAATCTCAGCAAGAGGTGGTGGGAAAGACGAGTGAGGAAAAAAATACAAGATGTTTAAAGAAAATGGCATCTTCTTTCTTCTGTTATTGAGGAGGCTGAATTCTCCTGACTGGTTTACAATTATGTTTTCTTATTCTGAGAAACGGTAACATTTTAGGAAGTTAGATTGCATTTGGAAAGCCATCAGCCTGGCAGCACTCATGCCAGTTCTTTCCCAGCAAAGCAGTTAGGCACAGCATTTTGCTGATAGGCCTGGTATTTCTTAAAACATTACTTCCCTCTTCTCATGTGAAACAAATCTCCTCTCTCTTGTTCTCATTTGGAATTCATTTCCTTAACTCATTTCTCCTGCACCACTGCAGCGTGTTGATCTCCCATCTCTCGGCTTACCAACACCCTCCCGGACTCTGTAGCACCCTCACCACAATACCAGGACAGTTCCTTCCAATGCATGGCTGCCAAATGTTAAAAATTATAATTTGCTCTGTAAGTGGAAGAAAGGACTCCCAGCATCCTTTGGCTTAGGTCTTTAATCATCCCTGTGCACACCTGGTGTCACTGGCACCTCCTGCCACAGCTCCCTCCCTCCCTCCGGGCTCCAGAGATGTGGGGATGAGCCGTATCAACATTGAACAGCACTGACGTTCCCTACAGTTGACTGAAGAGGCTCCTAAATTAAAAGCAAAACAGTGATGATACATGTCTTGTTTCCTCCTGAAATTCAGATTGAAAAAGAGCAACACAAAACATCATATAAAAGCACAGATAAACAGAGGAAGAGGAACAAAACTACTGCTCTGTGTAGACTCAACTAGTCTCCATACAACATGAGACAGTAGTATAAATCTTGCATCATCATCTGGATACAGCCAAGTCCTGGAGAAGTCAGTGACCTTAACAGCTCAGAACACAGCACTTAACTCCATTCACAGGCCAGACAGTTATCCATGTACCTATAGATTATTTTTCTCTGGTTAGCAAAACGGTTTGTTTACCCAAGACCACAAAACTCTGATTTTCTGAAAGAAATCCTTCATAAAGAAAACAATCACAGATAATACTCCAGAAATCACCAGATTACAGCACATTCTCTTGACTCACATCTGTTGAGTAAATAAGTGCTTCGTGCCGACCAGTTTCATTTATTTCCTCCTCCCGCAAGCGGCTGCTGGTTCCCTTTCCAGTGGGCTGTTCCAGGGCTGTATGTGGGGCAAAAGGATTATCTCCAGCAGAGTCAAACCAGTAGTCTTTTTCACTGGGGTTTGTCTTGAGCTGAAACTCCTCTCGTTCAATCCTACCCTCCCAGCAAGATGCACGACTTCAGAGCTGCAGGGAGGCAAACAGGTCCCCAGCTGGGAACACCTTCAATGCAGCTTCAGGCAGCCTCCCAGAAGAACCTCAAATTCAGCCACCCTTCTCTCTTAGGAGCAGTTTCAGTGAAGCTTACCTTAGGCAACTAGAAAATGTCCTGCAGAAGTCAGAGTTTGCCCTGTGAAACACCAGCCACGGAGGGCAAGAAGGCAGCAGCACTGCAGGATGATCTGCAGCACCTTCTTGCTTAGGGCACCTCACTGGGAGAACAGGAAGGCTTTGTCCTGCCCAAAAAGGTAGCTGGAAACATTACTTTTAGCTTTGTTCTGATCTGGGTTTAACAAGCTCTTCAAACTACTTGTTTCAAGACTATTTCTACTTAAAATTAAAACGATGACTCAGATAATTTTTTTATTTGAGTTTTGATCTATTGTCATTTGTGTCTCCAGTTATGAGTATTTATCAATAAGCTATCCTAGAACAATTTTCCTAGGCAGGAAAAATTGAAGCGGACCCCTGCAGACACGGAAGCAGTGCTCACCTACATTCTGCATGCAGAACACACCTGCTGTGGACCAGATCACCCACCTACTGTAACGCTTTGTCACCACAGAGCCTCACATGAGCTGTTTCATAGAAAGACACAGAAAGGCCTGAGGCAAGCAACCATAATAATAACTCACCCCACAAGAAAACTTAATTACTTGAGGTTAGGAGGGTGTCTGGTTTAATGCCCGTGGGCAGGGTGGGCTCCTCTGACCCTCCACACCCGGCCACACACGCGGCACCGCGCACACCGGGCAGCAAAAACACATCCACCCTCGAGGCTTCCACACCTCCACCCAGGCAAGAGCCTGGTGCAAACAGTCAGGCCAAGATTGCAGAGCTGGCTGGGAGCTCCCGTTGCCCCTGCTCAGGATCAGCCTGGAGCCTTCCAGGTGGAAGCTCCTACTCCCCAGAGCCCTACTTGCATTAAAACAGCATCAACAGGCACATAAGGACAATACCTACAGAGAACAAGAGAAGGAACACAAAAGAGCAAATCCTTTGTTTCTCAGACATACATTAAAGCTTTGTTATTTACCTGCTTCCTGTATTTTGGAAGAAACGTATTGTAAACCAGCCAAATTTCCAATTTCTTGAACATCAGTATTAAAAAAGTAGTCTGGTGGTGATAGGTCTCTGCAGGAGCCAAGATACTTTGGAAAAATGCCCAAGCTCTCCAAGTACTTTTTGAGTTTTATCCAAGCTCCCAAAGCAGCCTGGTGATATACAAGATGCGTGGACTGGTTTCCATCTCAGTTCAGATGTCCTGAACAACAGCCACCCAGAACCTGGATGATTTCTCAGACCTATCTCAAATAGCTGCAAATAAGATGACTTATTGTCATCTTGTGAAGGCTTTTAGATAATTCAAAACACAATCCAGGGAGCAATCGTGGCATTTACATTTGTATTTTAATACAATACACGGAAGCTCAGTATGTTGAAAAAACAAGAGTTTCACCTTTGTTTCAAACATGCACAAACACGTGCATGCAGAACCCAGATTACCATCACATGTTGGATGGGCAAGCCCCAGCTTTACTTCACATTCTTGTGCTGGTCTTGTGAGTGGCAAAGTCATCTCCAGTGTCTACTTCTTCCACTTCTTTTTTTTTTTTTTTTTAATATGTGTATTTTATTTCTAGTGGGAAGGAAGTGAAACTAAAAACTGCTTTTCTTCCCATTCTGTGCCTGTTGTATGACTGTGATCTTTACTCAGGATTTTCAAGGGTGGGAGGTTCAGCAGTGATTGACACACGTTCCACCAGTAGAGTGCACACCAGGTAAACCTACCAGGTATGAGGCATCAGTGAAAATGCTCAGCTGGATATATTCTGTTCATTTGTACAAGTACACACACAACCCTGCCTGCTGCTGTTGTGTGCCCGGCAAAGATGCCCCACAGCCACAAGCACAAAGTGTGCTGCTGCTCTGTCCCTCTTCCACCAGCACGCAGCAGCCTCAGGTAATCTGTGAGCAGCTCCTTCCACAGGCTCCTCCTCCACCACATGCCTCCAGTCTCCTCTGGCAGAACTAGTCCCACCTCATGAGGACCTGTGTCTTCTGCCTGCCTTTCTCATTTCTCAGTTCAGTCATGCTCACCTAGGCTTTATAAGCACTGACTAGTCAAAAAAATTAAATCTATAAAGAACATCTCATTATACTATTTGTCCTCCACCACAATCCACATTTCTCAAAAAATTAATTTTTTTTCCCCTCACTTCCCCTTCTTCATTCTACTCTCTTCATCACTGTTCATTTCTTGGGTTTTTTTCCACTTTGTTTCATTATCATTAACTTCACCTATCCTTCATGGATGAGGAAAAAGTCTCTGAATGAGCTTCTAATGGGACCTTACATTTTTGGATACCATCACCACCACCCTCTCCATCTTCCAAGGGCAAAGTGGCTGCAGATCAGGGGACATGCCACAGACAACATTATTTACTTTCCTAGAAAGATCCTCATTTTGGTGCAAATCTCTTCTCTGCATCTGGCTTTACTAGAACATTGCATTCCTCCGTTTCTTTTGGTATTCTGTAGCCATTTACATTACCTTCCAAAAAGTAATTATTTGGAACCAGTTAAGCCTGTATATGAATTCTGCCTTTGTTTAAAACACATTGTACATATGTATATATTTAGACTGCCATTAAATATTTAAGAGGCTGTCTTCAAACTTCAACAGCAGCAGTGTTTGTTCACTTAACCCTTTGTGAAACAGAAAGCCTGAGGATGAAATCCCATCATGGAGCTCAAGCTCAGCTGCCTTAGTGCTGGGTGACAAAGGCCAACTTTGACAACCAAGGACAACCTAAAGCAGCCAGAGGTTTACTTTGTTTTCCTTTGTATCCTGTTTGCTAGTAGTCTAATCATGATAATGTAATTCATTTTAGTCTGCATTAGCTTTATCTGCTGAGATGCATAACCAGGATGCAAATTAATTACCTGTGACATACAGATGGACCTTTCAATACAATTCAGAGTCAAATGCACACATGCCCATCCCTCCTTCCCCCAAGTGAAGTAGGATGTTCTACACATTTTTCCACAGGCCAAGAAGTCACTTTTGTTGGCTTCTTCCATCTCTCCTAGGAAGGCAACACCACATCCTGCAGACAGGTGACCTCACATGAGCCCAAGGCCAAATACTGCATTGCAAACCCCACCACAAGTAGCTCTCAGTGTGTGCTGGCCCCAAGCGTAACACGACACAACACCGTCACCCTGCTGACATGGGGTTAGTTAAAAGCTGATCACCTAATTTACCTGATTGGGCAAGGCCTCTACCTAGAGCAAATCGTTCATATTTCACCCTGGCAAGGATTGGTATCTCAGGGCCAGTTCCCCATGGCCAGAGCACCCACATTCCTGACCTTCATGCAACATGAAACAGCGTACAGCCCAGGATAGGCAAACTGGCACAGAAAAGCACAATATACAACTACTACCTCTATATGGATATGCAAACAGATGTATCCTGGAGAGTTTTTCCTTCTTTTTGATTAAAACGTTGAGGATGCATTGTTAAATTCAAGCCCAAAACACCTCACAAGAGATGGCTCTCGCTCTGTGTGCGCTTTTCAAGGCCCAGACATTTCTTTCCCAAGCGACTACAGCCTCATTGATGATCAGATGCTGCTTTAGGTGGGATGAATAATGGAGTCCTTCCTACAGCTTTCACTCCTGGGTTACAGATTGGCTGCATCATGCTACCTTGGGAATGCAACCCTGACAGAGTTTATGAAGGGAGTGCAGCTCCAGGCATGGTCCCCATTTGCACAGGCCACAGCAGGACCGGTGTTGGGAGATCAGCAGATGGCACAGTCTGCTGTGCATGGCCACCAACGCAGGGGAGGCAAGGGGCAGCAGCACGCTCTGGCAGGTGTGCCTCACTCCAGTCAGATGCTGGGTCAAAGACCTTCACCACTTGCAGTTGTTCACCAGAGCAAGCCCACTCATCTCAGCAGCCCAGCCACACATTCAGCCTGCCTCAGCTCTTGAAGTAATCCTGTTTTCTTGTTAACATCTTTTTTGTAACAGCAGCATTGCAACAAATGTTGAAGTCCCCATACACACCCCAGACACGGCTGCATGTTAATGGCAGCACACTTTTTTATGAATAGCACAACATACCAGTTGGGTTCGCGCTATTGTATCCCCTGAGGGCTGTTACATACACCTCTCGCTACAAAAAAAGTAACCAAGACACTTTAGGAGGAGCAGAACTCACGGGGAGGTCTATCTTTTATTAGACCAAATGGCATAGCTGTAAAAAAACTGACTGACATCAAACCACAGGCGGGTATGTTTGGTTTTATGACAACTTGACAGCACACATGCTGTAGTACGCAGCAAATAACCAGGATTTTTCCCATCTGTAAATTAGCTCCAATTGCTGAGACCTAGAAACCTAAACCCATCACAGCCTGCAGGGCTGCAATTGTCAGGTCTCCCTTCTTCCCCACAGAAAATATTCCCTGAAGGAGATTACAGGTCAAAGGGACTTCCCAGTGACAAATAACACGAGCTTAGCTTAATTTCTCTACTGGCCACGGAGCACTGCTGCTGTACCACTTACACGAGTGCATCGTTTCACCATTCGCCCGTCAGTTTTCTGAAAGTGAATGGGATTAAAAGTCCACCGAGTATTCGCACTGCTGTTTCCTCCCCCTCTGCAGCAGAATTACAGTAACCACAATGTGAGCAGAGTTCACCCAGGCACACACAGGCTTCCCAGCTTTGTGATGCTGACCTTCCCCGTCTCTCCCAAGCCCCTGAGGATAGTTTCGGTGCAGAAACAGGCAGCCAGTCGGAAATTTTCATTACTATTAATGCCAACGTAGTTTCTTCCCAACCGCTCCCCAGAACTATTTTTCCACCCACGTTCCCCCGTGCATCACAAAACCCTCCAGCCGCTGGCAGGTCCAGGTGTAGCTCCACTGCACATCCCCCAGTGCTGCACGGCTGGTCTGTTTCCTGCTACCCGGGAAACACTCACATGTGAAAAACTTCATCTATAGGCACCTACTCTGCAGTAAGCATAGTGGTGGTCGGCATTTAAATGAACTAATCAGATCCAAACGGCTTAGTCAGCATCGCGGTCCTGGAGGTAACTCCCGGGAAGCGATTTTCCCGGCAGCTATATACACAAACCTGAAACGCTGACTGGAAGACAAGGGCAGCAGCACAGCGAGACAAAGAGGCTACACTGTGGCACTACCAACAAATAAAAACAAAAAATCGGGGAAAGTCAAGGAACCGAGCGATCACGGAAAGCACGCGATGTGCTCACACCACCGCTGCATCCTCTCGCACGTGAAAAACAGAAACTCTGACACCGGACACAACCACAATCACCATTCCTTTTTCCTCCTCTCTGTACTGATGCTAAGCTGCTTTGAACTGAGAGAAAAAATACGGCTAGGCAAGTTACTGGCTTGTCCGTGGAGATACACAAACACGAGCCAGACGCCGGGCAGTGCTTTCTGGAGAGAGCATCCCAGCCATCGCCCTCGGCAACCAACCCGCCGCGGGAGCCAGGGTCACACGCGACGTGGAGGGGCTCGTACAGACTTTGTCTGAGGGCAGGGAAGGCGCTGGTGGGGGGGGGGGCAAAGGGCAGTGCCAAATGCCAGCGCATCCTCCAGCAGCACCTCTGGCCACGTTTGGAACCCCAGCGGGCTGCAGCTGCAGGTCATCAGTCCCTGGGCAAGCAACGCCACGGCCGCAGGACACCGCATCGCCCTTCAACGCCTCCCCGACAGCTCCCCCGGCAAAGGCAGCGCAGGGCCGGCCGGCAGCCGCGCCGGGGACGGGGGAAGCCACCGAGCTGCCCAAAGCAGACATGGAGGCTTTTTCCTCCGGGCACCGAATGAATGCACATCGGCACACATCTGCTCACATCTGCCCGGCGGCCGGGGCCGCCTGCAGCGCAGGACACGCCGGCACGTCCCAGGGGACACGAGCACGGGGAAGGGGCAGCGCTCACTTACTTTTCGTATTCGGCGTTGTCTCGATCGCAGCGCGAATCCTTGTGCTTTTGCCAGTCTTTGCCATGCTTGCAGGTGGTCAGGAGGACAACATCCTCTCCGTTATGGACGTGATATAAGGCATTCCTGGTGTCTGACCCTATCCCCGTCAGGTACCTTTTCCCCTTGAATACCAACATGTACTTCCTGAGAGGAGGGATGGTGTTAAACCTCAAAAATCCCTTCTCCCCTCCTGTCCTAGGATGATCCTTAGAAAAGAGCGGGATAGAAACGTCAAAGTTGGGTCTGAAGTTTTCAGTACTGATGCTGGCTTTGGCCAGCATAGCCTGGCCAATGTCGAACCCCACATCCTCCGTGTAGTCGGGCCAGGTGCCAGAGTATAAATTAAAAATCAGGTGGTTTCTGCCGTTGTTCCACAGGTGGAGGCTCTGCACTTTGGAGCGGAGGTTGTGCACGTACTGGGGGGAGAGCTGGTCCCGGTCCAGCGTGTCCAGGCTGAGGACGAAAAGGCAGGCCTGCCCGGGGTCCGAGGTGTAGAAGCGGGAGCCCTCGATGGCGGCCAGGACGTTCTGGTAGCTCTCGGCGATCTTCTCTCCCTTCTGCTGCGGGTACACGTAGACCTTGAACCCGTTTTTCCGGCACTGGGCGAAGTCGAAGCAGGACTCCATGCGGCAGCGGCGCCCGCGGTAGAGGCCG
>VXBA01001784.1:794795-945477 GCA_013399895.1 Serilophus lunatus | reverse complement strand
CGGGGGCGGCCCGACCCCGCTCTCCGCCGGCCCTGCCGGCGCCGCCACTGCCGCCCCCTGCCGAGCGCGGCGCCGCCGCGCTGGAGCCGCCCTGGGGCTCGGCCGCGCACGGGGGAGCAGACACAAAGCCGTGGCTGAGACCCAAGAGCCCGGTGGCGGGGGGTCTGGGAACCAGCGCCGTGCGGGGAGGGGCAGGGACGCGGGGAGGGGGCCGCCGGGCGCTGCCCGGGGTGCGGGATGTCCGGTGCGCCCTCGGGACCGGCCCCCGCGCATCGCTGGGGCGGCTCCGCGGGGCCGCCGGGCAGCAGAAGTGTGCTGGTTAGGGAGTGATCTGTAGGGAGCTGCCTAAGCGCCCAGCCATCCCTTCACCGTCCCCGCAGCTGCGAGTGTGTGCTCGGCTTTATCCCTCCTTGGCATTCCGTGCCGTCGCCAGCAGCCTGCGCTCCTGGGAGAGCCCCGGCACAGGCGGGTCTGTGTGGTGAGCCCCGGCTGGAGCGGGTGGCAGGAGCGCAGTTGAGAGCCCGTTCTTACTCCAGCACTCCTGGCGTTGAAAGGGTTAATTGCACGGCGGATGAGCGTACGTGTTTCGTTCGGTCCTGCTAGCTCATCAAGTGGTCGTGGGGAAATGAATTAGGATGGGCTTCAAGGTGCTGATACGAGACCCTGGATATCAAGAAGCTATCCCGTGCGAAAGCTTGTCCCAGCGTACTTTCCTTGTCGCTCACATCCAGCATTAGAGCTGTAATGGATTTGCCTTCTCTGGGTTGTAATCTCTCTCCTGCTGCCGGATACAGGGGAATCTTAGACCACCTAAGAGACGGAAAACCCGTATTGGCCGAAAGCTTTCCCATCCTTGGGCTCTTCCGTGCATATCCCGGGATGGGGTGAAGCTCCTGTTGTATTCTTCCCTCTTCTCCCTGCACTTATGCTGAGTTGAGGAGGAGAAATGTAAGGTGATGCTCGTGACGACTGTGTGCCTCTTCAGTGAGAGAAGTGAGAGTCTACTATGGAAAGATGCATTACTGGTAGACAATGAGGGCCAATCCTGTAGTTGGAGCCAAGAGAAATAATTCCCTTACAAAATAATTTATTTGTAGGGAGGACTGTTGAAGGAAGAAGTTGTGAATAATAAGAAGAAAAAAATCGCATTTTGAGAACAAAGTCATATCTATAGCCAGTGTAGATTTGGGTACAGGGAACACAAATTTTGGACAATGACTGGAGTGGGTTTAAATATTCATCTCTTCGTTCACCCTATAATCCTTCTCTGAAACATTTGTCACAGCCCACATACCAGAACTGGAAAAAAGAGGTCAGCTTCTTGAAAGGTAAACCAAGGCTGCTCACAGAGACACCTTCTGTCAGGCACAGGAAGGTGGAATCCCATTACTGTCTGCAAATTAAGCCTCTGGAGACCGGTTTCAAACAGAAAAGGAAGGCTGTGAGCTTCGCTGCCTGACTAAGGACGGCAGCGGTCACAGATTTTGAGGATGGGGTGGTTGGTAGTACCCTGTGGTACCAAAGTGCTGCTCCCCACAACGGGGAAGCGTAGGAGGGAAGTGATGGCTGTTGGGTTTTCAGCTGAACTGTCCTGCACTTAAGGTACTCAGGCTGGTGCTCGCTTCCCAGCACCAGTGAAGACTTCAGCTTTAAAATACTTGGATCTGGAAAAAAGCAGTGAGGTTGTCATTTTAGACCACAGAGAAATAAATCTCTGCAGGTCACTGCTACCAGGCTTTATCCATAGGATTCCTGAGTTGCAGTGTGATGGTTTCAGAGAAATCTGGATCCCATTGTGGCAGACAAAACCTACTTAGAGAAGTGTCTGCGTGTCTGTAACTGGGTAGAGAGAAGCTATAGGGTTCAGTTGCATTTTGCCTTTCACCTTTCTAAACCAGCCATCATGCACTGTTTGTAGTTTTCCTGTGTAACAGACTGAAATCAGCCTGTCTCCAGCACATTTCATTGCTGCTGCCTGGGCCCTGTGGGCAGTGTGGCAGGAATCACACAGCTTGCCCTCGGCTGGAGAGTTATCCACAGCCTGGGCAGGTGCTGGAGGCAGAGTTCTCCAGAAAGGGAAGCCTACCTTTCTCTGTGGTAATAAATCTGCCTGCATCTGCTACCAGGCAGTGGATGGTGCAGCATGAACTGTGTATAATGGATATCCTGCCTGGAGAAAAGGAAGATTTGGTAGTGAAAGGGTATCTTAATGTATCCAGTGGCAAGTACACGAGTCGCAACCAGCTGATTTTCTATGGCCACTGCTGCCTGCTAAGGGACTGCAGGTTTGCAGGTGTCTTTTGACCCTGGTTTGTTACCCTTTGCACTCTTTCAAATAATTTATTTCTTCATATGTCTGGCAGTTGTCTGGGAATCTGTCCAAGCCTTCAAGTGAAAGGCCAGGAGAGGGAATTGGATTTCTATTTCTGGCTTTGCAACTTAACACCTGCCCAATCTGTGGCAAGTCACTTGGGGCCAAATTCTTAAAGAGGCGGGTTAGTGGGTACTCATTTTGGGTCTTTCTCTTGGTGTTCAGCTGTAGCTTTAGATGCTTTCAAAATTTAATTCCTCAAAGTTACTAGTTCAGCTGCCACCTGTATCTAGTGGAACCTTCTATTTTTTTAATGCGAAAAATTTCCTGCAGCTTGGCCCATCTGAGTGCATGATATTTTTGATGCTGTTGAGTAATGTCCTTGACTAACACACTGGGTGTTAGATATTTCTCCATTAGGTTCAAACCTGAATGTAAAAACTTACTTCTTGTCTCAAAATGCACTCAAAACATAAGAGGAAAATGCTGTCACTTGCTCACCTGTCCCTAACTCCCTTTTTTTTTTTTTTTTTTTTTGTTTGTTCTGATAATTCTGTACTTAAAGTGTTCACTCAAGTAGGAGACCTGGAATCACCCTTGTGCCTTCCAGAAGAGCATCCTCCCAGAATGGGTGGAGTGGAACTCTCTTCCTGACACTGGCTTTTATAGGTAACTACCTGGGACAATCACTCTATTAGATTATCTGTGTGCCTCACACTTCCAGCTGAATGAGGTTAATAATGCTTTCCTGGCTGACAGGACAGCAGGAGAGCTGATGTATCACCACTGTCAAATGTATCATGATCCTAGGGAAAAAAGCAGCATAAGAACACAGTGAAGCTGAGATGTTTGGAAGGGCTTATTGATAGACACGTACGCAGTTAAAATTTTTTCTGTTGCTTAATTAGCTCAAACCACCATTCTTTGTGCCACAGTGTTCTTTTCTGTGGTGAAGTGCAACAAGGATTTCCAAAGAACTGAGAAAAACCTTGCAGAACCACCTACCTGGAGCTCCAGGCTTGGCTCTGTATTTACAAGCCTGGTTTCCACAGAGGCCAACGACCTGCAGATGCCACTTTGCTTTGAGTGATTATATGCAGTTTGAAGCACAAAAGTTTTAAAAGAAGTCTTTACCTGAAGGCTGGAGGAGAGGAACCAATTCCTGTGTGATGCTTGTTCACCTTCTGATGGGAATCAGAAAGGTCCCCGGGAGGCAAAATCAGTGTTCTCCTTTTGTTCAGTAGTTGACAAGGCAGGATTAAACTTTGGAAAGCAGTTTTTGAAGTCCACTCACCAGTCTGGAAAGATTTAAGACTGGCTTACAAACTGTCTCTTCCCTCAAATAGCCCTTGCCCAGGGTTGTGTTGCTTTATCATGAAAAAAAAAAAAAAGAAAAAAAAAAAGTAAAAGTTGGGGAAAAGGAGAGAAAGGCAGATCAGGCTTTCAAGTAGTTGTTTATGGAATGGCAGTACTCAGTTAAAATTATTCGTCATCTTGGGGCAAATTAAAGTGATCTTTGCTCCACAAATTGATACTAACACTATGGTTGTTTATCGTGTCTTGGTAATATCACATGGGAATAAAAATATCAATTCTTATCCATTGAAATAGCGGAGATGTAACTGTTTGAGCCTTGACATTGCAACAGCTGTTTCTCATGTCCTCAGAAATAATTAGCTGCTACAGAGGCTGTTTAAATGTGAGAAAACCACAGTGATTTTATAATTAGTTTATTTTTAAGGAAAAACATAACTACTCTTTGCTAAGAAGGTGAGAGTTTCAGGTGGGATAGAGGGATAGCAGTGTAGACACCTGATTTACCATGACATTAAACAGATAGCAAAACCAGAGGCTTATAAATATTAAGATCTTAATCTCACAGCAGAACTCTGCTGGGGGAACCCAGAGACAAACAAGGCTTTGCCTGAAACTCGCTGTAGGGTCAGGGCCCTGGTGTGCTGCGTTACAGAAGCAGGATGACTGTGCTGAGTGGGTCTGAATATGAGCAACTGGCTCTGACAGTAACTTTGTGTGAGATTCATCAGAGGACTTAGCACTATGTGGCTATTTTGAGTGCCTGAATTCATAAAAGCCTCTCTTTGGGTGCAACCTAATTTGGAAACACCTTAAATCCGCAAACATCTAATGTGGGGTTGGGAAAGCTCCTGGACTGCCTGAATGCCTGCTCTTGGGTGTGACTAGCATTGCAGGCGGCTTGGGGGTGACCAGCAGCAAGGTCCTCAGGTCCCACCTGGCTCTCTCTGTACAGAGCTGCTGACCTAGTTCCCCACTTGAGTTAAACTTTTCCCTTTCATACCACCTGCAACTGCTCTGGAGAGGGGCATCCTCCTACGCTGTCCTGCTGGGCAGGAGAGCTAGCAAAGAGGGAATGAGGCACGGGGAGAGGGGGCAGATGTTGGGCAGCATCCCGCCAGAAGCCCTGTAGAGGTGCTGTGTCATGGGTTAAATTTCCACCACCAGTTTTGGGACAGGTTGTTTCACTTTCTGAGCGAGTTTGTGGCTGGGAATCCCTAAGGAGGGGAAAGGGAAGCATTGGGTGACTGCATGTCATGCCACTCTGTCCCCAGCATTTCATAAGGGCTTTTTAAGTTAACGCTCTGCCTATTGCCTTGCTTGGAACGTCCTTGCGTTTTGCTGGTTTTTCCCTCCCCTCCTGTGCTGGACGCAAGGGCACGCGGGGGCTTGTGCAGCCTGTGAGGCATCTGCGTGTAGCCAGCTGGGCTTTGGCCCTTAGCCTCACTGGGACAAAGGGTCGGCTCCAAGGGCTCCTCAGACACGAACCACGGGGCTCTTTCCTGCAACTTGTGTTTTCTCTGCAGGCTGCCTAATAAAAACAGTTTCACAGCAAAGGCAGGCTGGCGGAGGGAGAGCTCTTGGGCGGGTGCTATCCCTGAGAGCATTGGCAGCCTTAGCAAAGCCTATTTATTGGTGCTTCGTTCTTTGAGGAGTAATAACTTCCAGATTTACTGTCTTTCTAACTGAGCATCTTTCAAAGTGGGTGTAGAACTATTTAAATAGCTTCTGTGGAGGTGGGATGAGAAATTGCTCTTATTCCATAGTCTGCAATCAGCATCAAACAAGCACTTTTCTCCACTGCACACACAAACAGGCAAGTATCTGCCAGCAGCCTCAGCACTTTAGATCTGATTTTCTGCCCGTTGGTGTAAGACACAAGGAATTCTACTAACATCAAGAGAGTTACATATTATAGTTTTATTTCATTTAATGTAACTTGAAATCTAGTAAAATCTCCATCATTTTTTTACCCCAGGGTCTTGTCAGTGGCTGTGCTTCAGGAGACAAACTCCTACCCCAGTGCATGGGCAGTGCAGACCTGCTGCAGTCCTTGCTGCCCAGTGTAGCTGGGCTGTGGCATGTTTCTGCATAGTCCTTTGCCTGGGTTTTGGATGGATCGAGAAACAGCTCTGTGAACTTCTTCTTCCCAGACAGCCAAACACATCTTGCCGCACCAGATAGAGAGGAGCTTGCCTGGAGGATGTGGAGGCTATGAGTGTTCTTGGGGTGCCTTCTTGGGACATCTGAAGTTAGGCCCTTTGCTTTGCCTGCTCACCTGTGGAAAGGGCCTCAAATCCAAGGGCTGGAAGAATATACTCTATGCAAGGTAAAGATTGCAAGGCCCCAGACTCCCTTCTTAGGTGGAGCAGGAGTGTGATGGGGACCAAAGATTACAAAGAAGCCCCAGGTGTCTCTGGAAACCACAATGGAGACCGGCTGGCTACCAAGTGGAAGTGTAGCCACTCACCCCAACATACCCCAGCAAAAGTTTGAGTCCTTGCTAAGTCGATTCTGTAGCTGGCAACGTGTGTATTTTTGTGCATGGCTTTTTTTTCCTTTTGGTGCAAACATGGGTGGCAATCTGATTAGCTTATGATTCATGATTTGGCTAATGTCCCTACTTCCCCCGGTCCCCACCTGTTCAAATAACTAGTGCTGTAATGTAGGCTGTTAACTTGAAATAACTTTTCCAACCCCTTTGGTAAATGAGCTCTGGAAGCTGCTTTAAGTCTTGTCCAGGAACAGAAGTTGCAATAATTTAACTTAAATGCTTTTAAAACCAAGTCAACCTGATGCTAAATTCAATGTATTTAGGAAGAAACAAGTTCACTTTGAGCTGTTCTTAATCAACTAATGCCGTGATCAGACATGCTGTTCTGGGAGAGCCTGGTTTCCAGCCCCTGCTGCTTGGCATTGCTTCTTGCCAAAGGCCATCCCCTCTCCAGCTGTGCCACACAGAAATACTGCTTTTCACCCAGTCCCGACAGGAGCCAGGTGAGCAAACCCTCCCATTTGAGGAGTCAGAGCTGATCTGGAATATTGTGCCAGAGAAGAGTGAGGAGAGGCTGCTCCATGCACTGTGACTGCCAGACCTTAGGAGAGCAGAGGGAAAGCCTGCAACAAGCACCAGCTCTGCTACCATCACATCAATGAGGTGGGCACTGCACCTTTGGTCACCTGGTCCTGAGCCTACTACTCACCACTGCAGTTAACTCAGCCTGAGTGGGTTACAGCAATGTCTCCATATGCCCTTTGCACCGGTTCAAACAGATCAATCAGGCTCTGAGCAACTTCCCAAAAGCTCTAAATTATGTAAACTATACAGTGCTATTAAAAAAGAGGGAAAAAAAAGGAAATACTGATATTGAACTCACCAGAGGATTGATTTATTCTAAAAAGGCATCAGAACCACACATATATTTCAGCCTCCATGCTTACAACCTTTGGGAAGACCATTCGGCAAATCCTGAACTCATCCAGTCCTCTTTTGTCCACGAGTTTCTCTGCAGTTCACTTGCCTCATTCCCTGTACAGCCCTCAGCTGCTGGTTTGGTGCTCAGTAGTGTGTTTAGCTCTCACTTCCTCTATTGCAATGGATGTCTAATCCCTTTCCTGTAAATTCACCCTTCTCTGGTGGCAGGTTGGCAGGTTGGGGCCTGCATGCAGCACTCTGTGCCTTGGGCATGGTGCAGAGCCTCTGCGTCTCCCAAAGCCAAGTTGAAGGCAGCAAGGAGAGGAGCAGTTGTGCGACAATGCTGCTGCAATCAGCATCCATATTTTGCACTAGGGGAGAGAGATGCTTTGCCTGTGGGTAAAAGCAGTAGGTTCACCATGAAGTGCCTCTCCATAGGTGGTGTGCTGATTTCACCCCTGGCAAACAGCATTAATATAATACATCAAAGCTGGTTGCATTAATAGCAAACTAAGGGAAAGGATTTGCTATACATGCTAGCTACTTTTCAAATGCAAATGTCTGTTTTAAATCAGATTAAGACAGAAGGAAGCTTAGAGAATGCCAGTAATTAATACATGATAAAGGAATAAACATCCAGGGCATCAAAAGGTAAAATGCAATCACAGAGATGAAAGTAATCCATCTTCTCCACGAAGCCTCTGCTGCATGGAGTAAGTGGGTGTGAGTCCCCATCCCCATTTCCATAGGTAGGTGGTGAGTGTAAACCCAAAGCATCCGCTGAGGAAATAAGAAAACTTTTTAAGCTCAGACAGGGAACTGGAGAATCCTTGGGGTGGGCTTGGCTGTCCTGGGCTGACACCCCATGTTCTGTAAGCCACACTGGTGTGGAGAGAGAGCCTTTAGCAATTACTTCTATTGACTGACATGATTTCAGTCTATTCATGGTGTGTACAGCTTCCTTCTCTTGCATTAAACCAATGAGATAGGTGGTGTTTAGGATCCCCATGGAACCTTGAGTGCACCTAAGAAATATTTTTCCCTGGATTCCCTGTCTCCTTTTCCACACATGGAAAGCACACCAACCTCTCCCTCGCTCCCTTCACGCCCCAGACCTGCACATTGAGTTGCAGTTGAGGTTACAGCAGGACACATCTCCTCAACATTCAATCTTAAGAGAAATAGGAAACTTGAGAGAAAGTGGTAATAGACTCTATTCCCCTTTCATATTTCTTTTAGTTCACACAATGCTGGCATTGGACTCCAGCGGTGCTCCGTGCTTCCTCTTCATTTAATATTGGAACAGCACCACTTGCTCTGGCTTTGCTAAGCTAACACAGGGCACCAGACTGTATCGGGTTTTGCATATCCATGGTATTAGAGTTAAGCAGGCCCAACTGGCCCTGGATGGAGAGTAAGAGACCAAGTTTTGCTGAAGGCAGATGAGCATCACTGTCAATGTTTGGAAGCTACTGCTCTGCAGTGAGCTCAGAGTGAGCTGCAACAGAGAAGCCTGTGGCTGCTGGTTTCACTGATTGGCCCGTGTACCAGTTCCTGGATTTGGAGCCACTTATCATGTAAGTAAGTATAAGAACCACTTATCAAGTGGTTCTTTATTTTCAGCCCTGGTTACCAGAAAAGAAACAGAAATCTCTTCCCATCCCTCATAGGAGTTGTGTTGCTGACTTAAAGGTTTGCAAAGTCCCCCCAAATCAAAACATGTGACTTAGAAGTCAAATCATGAAATCACAGGAGGGTTTGGTTTGGAAGAGACATTCAACAAATATATAGTCCAACCCCCTGCTGTGGACAGGGGCGTCTTGCACTAGATCAGATTTCTCAAAAACTCAAAGACCCATCCAAACTGACATAAATATTTCCAGGGATGAGGCATCCACAACTTCCCCGAGCAAACACTTCCATTGTCTCACCACCCTCACAGTAAAGAATTTCTACCTAATATCTATGTTGGATTTGCATGGCAAGACTCTGGTAGTGGTCGGGCTATAGAAGTGGCTTCTCTAAGAAGCTGCTGGAAGCTCTCCCATGTCCAGCAGAGCCAATGCCAGACAAGTCCAGGATGGACCCGACACTGGCCGAGGCTGAGTCCTTGAGACATCACACTTCCGTGGTAGCATATTTTAGAAGAGAAACAAAGAATTTATTGCACAGAAGTAAGTACGGCCAGAGAAGAGAGGAGTGAGAAAATATAAGAGAAACAGCCCTGCAGACATAAAGATCAGTGAGGAAGGAGAGGGAAGAGGTGCTTCAGGAACCAGAGCAGAAATTCCCCTGCAGCCTGTGGTGCAGAAGTGGGTGAGGCAGCTCTGCCTTTGCAGCCCATGGAGGTCCATGGGCGTGCAGAGATCCATCTGCAGTTTGTGGAGAGCCCCATGCCAGAGCAGGAGGAAAGTCTGTACTGGTGCAGGCTTCTGTCAGGACCTGTGGCTCCATGGAGAGACGAGTCCATGCAGGTTTGCTAGTAGGACTTGTGACCTTGGGGGGACCAACATTGGAACACCCTGTTCCTGAAGGACTGATCCCTATGGAATGAACCTGTGTTGGAGCAGTTGGTGGAGAACTGCAGGCTGTGGGAAAGACTCACATTGGAGAAGTTCATTGAGGACAGTCTCTCATGGGAGGGACTCCATGCTGGAGCAGGGGAAGAACTCCTCTCCCTGAATAGGAAGGAGAAGCAGAAACAACATATGAGGAACAGATCATAACCCCCATTTCCCAAGTCTCTGCACCACTAGAGAGGAGGAGGTAGAGAATTAGCAACAAAGTTAAGCCTGGAAAGGAGGGAGAGGTGGGGGAAGTTTTTTTAAGATTTGGTTTACTTCCCATTATCCTGCTCTGATTTTGATGGTAATAAATTCTACTAATTTCCCCAAGCGGAGTCTCTTTTGCCCATGACAGTGGTTGCTGAGTGATCTCTCACTGTTCTTATTTCACAGAATCACAGAATACACCAAGCTGGAAGGGACCCGCAAAGATCATTGAGAACAACTCCTGGCCCTGCACAGGACCATCCCCAAGAGTCATACCATGTGCCTGAGAGTATCATCCAAATGCTGCTAGGCTTGGCGCTGTGACCACTGCCTTGGGGAGCCTGTTCCAGCATCCAATCACTCTCTGCGGGAAGAACCTTTTTCTAATATCCAACGTAAACCTCCCCTGACACTTCAGACTATTCCCTTGGGTCCTGTCACTTGTCACCGCAGAGAAGAGATCAGTGCCTGCCTCTCTTTTTCCCTGTAACTGCAATGAAGTCTCCCCTCAGTCTCCCCTTCTCCAGCTGAACAGACCAAGTGACCTCAGCTGCTCCTCATATGGCTTCCCCTCAAGGCCCTTTGTGATCTTGCCCTCCTTTGGACAGTCTCAATAGCTTAATATCTTATATTACAGTGCCCAGAACTGCGTATAATATTCAAGCTGAGGCTGCACTAGTGTAGAGCAGAGCAGGACAATCACCTCCCTCGACTGGCTGGTGATGATTTGCTTGATGAAGCTCCAAAGCCTTTTATTTTCCTTTCTTTCCCCTATCCAACTGAGGAGAAGAGTGATAGAGCAGCTTTGATGGGCACCTGGCATCCAGCCCAGGTCACATCCCCTCATACCTAATCTAAATCAACTAGTTTTTCCATTAACCCTTTTTCTGTCACTACAGGCCGTGGCAACCTCCCACTCAAGCATGTTCATTTACAGATTATAAAATAAGAGAGATGCAGTCAATGCCTTCGGAGGTTGGGCTCTTAATCACAGGCAATGACAAAAATCCAACCAACCCTCACTGGCTGATACTCTCCCACTTAACCAGTGGGATCAATCAGAGACACTGAACAACAACCAACCAATCCTCATCCAGTCCTTCCTCCCTGCAGAGGACCCTGGCAAGTGTGCAGATCCAGAAGTGATAGTACCATCTCTGCTCTCTAGGTTGCATGAAGAGGAGATGATGGTACCTCCAGCAGCACTGATATAACAGTACACACATTATTTCCTTTCTCCCAGTAACTTTGTCCTGCAGAGGCCAGTGAAGCAGACAACAATGCCTGCAGTTAGCAGTTATGCTTCGAAAGACAAGCTGGGCCAGCAGAGAGGACAGTCCATTGGATTTCTGAGCAAGGAGGGTGTATTCCCTCAACCAGTGGATTTCAGCTTGACCATACTCCTGTTGAAAATATCAAAGCCTTCTGGAAGATCACAGACATCAGCATGCACTCTGCTCTTTGGCGGCTGCCCAGAGAAAATTATTAATCACTTTGACAAGCACTATCCTAAGGAAGTCTAAACAAGTAGTGCTTCATCCCCAGTATTACAGGTAGTATCAAAGCTGTGCAAGATCTGAATTTCCATCTTGACCTTGAGACCCCAATGACTTGACCAGAATAATGAATGTAACCACTGTGACCAAATATTGTGCTTACTAGCCTAGGTCAAAGAGATGTCTGAGATGGAAATTACCCGGGGGTGGTGCTGAGGCAAACGCTGCTTCTAATATCTGCACATATTTATAGTTGTAAGAACTAGAAGGGGTGTAGGTGATTGCCATGTGTTGGACTACATTACGTGCAAACCTTTGTGTGTGGGGGAGAAAATGACCTTTTAAGATCTATTGTCATTTTGCCCTTGATTTCAACAGGACTAGAATCCCACTTGGACAATTCCCACCAGCATCTGGGCTGCCGTAAAGAGCAATCCCCCTCCTTGCTGGCCTTGCCGTTGAAGCTCACATGGTTTCACAAGAGATTCTCGGCTTAAACCCAGCATTTATCATTTCTAGTACTATTAAGAAAGCAGGGCTTTCTTTAGTGGGAAAAGAAATCTGCAGATTCTGGTTGACTTGAGAATCCAACTTCACAAACAATGAATTTTTCCTGTATTTTTCCTGTAGATCTCATGACCAGAGGGAACAAGCTGAGTTTCACAACATTTTAGGTTATAGTTGGGCTTCCATCACAGGCAAAGGTGATATTTGCAGTTATTTACCTTAATGCCACGTCTCCCAGCAACTTCAACTAGGAAAGAGTTTTGTCCTCGCTATCTTTCACTGGCAGGGATTTTGTTCCCACGGTCAAGTCAATAACCTTCCCATTCACCTCTGTCCCCATGGTGTGTTGTTGGGCAGCATCCTTGCTTTGCTGCCTCTCATAAATAACTGCTTGCTTCAAGTTGATTTCTGCCCTAAACGGTATTTCTTCTTGTAACTTAATTTTTATTTATTGTCTAAAATTCCAGATTAAATGCCATCTCCTAGCAACTGGTATATTTTTGTCCCTAGTCTGCTAACTTTCAGTATTTGGATATTGCTCTCCATTCCATTTTGCTGTCTCAGACAGAAAACACTAGTTTACAGATACCTAGTGGTATATACATTTGCTTGTTAAATTTCTAAACAGTTGAGTCAGTTAAACAGCTATCTTTACATCTACCTATTTTTTGACTTGATAGAAGTGCTTCAAAGGGAAAAAAAAAATTACACAAGGTAATCTTGTTTTGTGCTTCCTTAGAAAAAAGTGACACAGGACAGAGGCTGCCTTGACAGGAGTGCCTCACCTGAGATGTTCTGGGATGGGATTCCTTTTCCCACTGTGCACACCCTTGACATTCCTTAACATGCTAAAGAAACACTGAGAATGAGGTTATTACCTCTGCAGGTGAACCATGTGTGTCCTCCCAAGAAGTCATGGCAAAAGCCCATGTTGGCTTTCAAGAGGAATTATACCCACAGTGAACTTTACATGGACTTCACATTAAAACTGAGCCTTTTTTTTTTTTTTTAAATTTTGGCTGTTCAGCTCATGAGTTTTAAATGTGGAGAGGCATTTGCTACTTTCATCTTTGTTGGTAGCGTGGCAGAAGCTCAGCATACTGCAAAGAAGGGTTTGTGCATCAAACCAGGTATCTCATTGGAAATTTGTAAAATTTTTAGGGACTTGTCTATGACTATGGCTTCAAGAAGCATTAGTGAGTAGTTTTCATCTGCCATTTATTAACTTTAGTAAATGACAGTCTCAATCTAACCTTCCTCTGATGATCAACAGAGGTAAACTGCAGCCTTTAGGGTGTGCTTCAGTATTGCAGCTGCCTGTTTTAGACTGGGATGGAGAATCCCCAAGTGGAGCTCATAAACAGACATTGCAGATGTTTACTGCTGGTCAGGTGGATCCCACTGAAACAGCAGGGCAGAATCCATCCTTAGACTCATTTTCTTGTTGTGTCATTTTTCTATTCATGCAAACTTGACTTTAGCTTTTTCCTGTTTGCAATGGTTATAAATGGAATTTACATGTAATAAAAGATGCTGTTCACAAGCATAAAAGAACAACTGATAATTCATGACTTTTATTTCTGTAACTTCTCACTTCCAGAATATCTATTTGACAAACTATGAGTCATATACATGACTTGGATAGATATACTTAGCTTTGATTGGTACAGTGAGATGTAAATAATCAGTGAATTAAATGAAAATTTCTCTGTGAATTACTGCCTTCCCTCTCTTCCTTTCTCCCTTCTTTCCTCCTGCTTTAACTCACCAGTATTCAAAGCCATCGCCTGACAACCTGAAAACATGCCACTCACCTCCTCCAGCAGCAACATTTCGTTAGCCGCCGGCAGATATGAGGCTTAAATCTGCCCATGGCTTCCTGCAAAAGCAACATGGTATCAGGACAAGTTACAAGCAATGGGGCATTTAAAAAAACACGCTTCCCGCCCCGGGCTTCAATTGTGCTGGATCAGGGAGATGGACACTTGTAACATTCTTTAATATCACTTTGTTTACCTGCCTCTGCAAGGTACTGGCCAAAGCTCTGCTTTTGACTGACAAGCCTCAAAGGGCAGATTTGCATCCTGCTAACTCTAAAATTCATAAAATGTCTCTATGAGGAAGGATGTGTGCAAGTGGGCCCCTGACAGCGGAGTGCAGCCATAGACAGCTGTGATCACCCGATGAGAGCATGAATTCTGTCGGATCTTGCTGAGCTGGTTGAGTCTTGCCTGCTACATATAATGGTCTCATTAACACCTACTGTCAGATGTTTTCCTCTTGGTTTGGCCAGAGGTACCTGCTTGTCAATAGGCAACACTGAGCAGAGACATGTGTCAGCTTTTGGCAATTTTATGCAGTTTGGCTCCAGAAGGATTAGATTCTGCTGTAACACAAAGTAAGGTAACCTTGTGCAGTTGTTTAGAGTGGTATTAGATTAAAAGAGTCTGCGCATTGAGGCTCTGTAAAAGTGGATTTTAGTTTTCATAGAGCAGAAACGATGAAGGCAGTAGATTACTTCTGTGCATCCTTTCTTCTTACCTGTCACCCCAGACCGAGCACCGCTCACACATAGAAGGGAAGAAGCTCTTCTCTAAAAAGCAATCTGGGACGAGCTTATCCATAGTCTGACTTTTCCTCCTGCACAGCCTGCTCTCCTGCCGTGGCACCTCCTGTCCTTGCCTCAGCTCACCCTTGTTCACAGTCCTGCAATGCTGGTCTCTTGTGCTTAGATTTATCAAGCTGGGTTCTTTTAGAAGGATGAAGAGCATTAAAATACAAGCTTTTTCTAGATTCAAACTGTACTGCGGTGTTCTATGTCTTAGAGTGATACACAGGCATTTAATAATTCACATGAATGATTTCTCCCTGCACAAGAATCAGGTCTGTCACTGTTACACTTTTGGGTTTGTGTGGCAAGGCTTTGGTAGTATACAGGGGTGGCTTCTGTGAGAAGCTGCCAGAAACTTCCCCTGTGTCTGACAGAGCCAACACCAGCCAGCTCTGAGATGGATCCACTGCTGGCCAAGGCCAAGCCAACAGCTCCAGTGGTAGCACCTCTGGAATTACTTACTCAAGAAGGGGGAAAAAAAACCTTTTCAAAATAACGGAAGTGGAGAGAGAGCTGAAAATATATGTCACCTCTGCAGACATCAAGGTTAGTGAAGGAGGGGGAGGAGGTGCTGCAGGTGCCGGAGCAGAGATTCCCCTGCAGCCCATGGTGCAGACCATGGTGAGGCAGCTGTGCCCCTGCAGCATATGGAGGTCCACGGTAGAGCAGAAATCCACCTGCAGCCCATGGAGGAGCCCTTGTGAAAGTAGGTGGATGCCCAAAGGAGGCTGGGACCCTGTGAGAAGCCTGTGCTGGAGCAGGATCCTGTCAGGACCTGCAGACCCATGGAGAGAGGAGCTCACTCTGGAGCAGGTTTGTTGGCAGGACTTGTGACCCCTTGAGGGACCTACACTGGAGCAGCCTGTGCCTGAAGGACTGTGCCTCATGGAAGGGGCCCATGTTGAATCAGTTCATGAAGGACTGCAGGCTGTGGAAAGGACTCATTTGGAGAAGTTCTTGGAGAACTTGCCCGTGGGAGGGACTCCACGCTGGCGCAGTGATGAGCCCTTCTCCTGAGGAGGAAGGAGTGGCAGAGACAATGTGTGATGAAATGACCACAGCCCCATTCCTGTTCCCCTGATGGGTGCAAATGCAAATGCTCCCAGAATATTTTGGTTTAATAGCACTGATGTGAATTAGGGTCCCTCCCCATGGACTGGTGCTACACCACATGAGGTTTGTTCAGCAAAAAGGGAATAAAAAAAGGTAGCAAAGTGGGCTATAAAAGGCAGGAATGAACTGATACCAAATGTAATGAAGAGGCAGAGGTAGGACCAGGCTGTGAGGAACAGGAGATGTGTTGGGGGAAAGGCAAAAGGGAGAGCCAGCAAGGAGATAGGAATGGCAAATGATCTCCGTAGCAGCAATTTGAATGGACATGTGCCAGGAAAGATTTAATTCGTCAGAGGTAGAAGGAAGGATGTTGCGGTGAGACGTGGGATGATGTGAAGTTTAGCCATGTGGATAGAAAGGAAGGCTGCATCTTGGCTATGCTGTGAAGGAAGAGTCTGTGAGGCTTCAGCATGGCCTGGAAGTAATTGAGGCATGCCCTGTGGCCTCCGTTATGCACAAGGTCAGACTAGATATTCACAGTAGTCCCTCCTGAGTTTAACATCTATAAATCTGTGAAATAGAAGCTTTAAACCATGATAAAGGGCTAAATCCTTGGAGCATCACATTAAAAGCCCAGGGTATTCTGAGATATTGGCTTTAAGACTGGGATTTGGGGGTATAGGAAATCTATTTCAGGAATTTTTTTATTTTTTTTTTAGGTTTATTTCATGTACCTGATTTTACAGGCTGAGTATATTAAAAAACCTCTAATAAAATATTTAAAGCCCTCTAAATATCCTTAAAAGAGTCTTTTCATAACATGTGTTGCATAAACAGGCAAGACACTGCTGGGATGTGATATACAGATGTCATCACTTTGATAGTTTCATAGATTTCACAGCCAGAAGGCACCACCATGGTGGTTTCCTCTGCCCTCCTGCATAATGCAGACCATGGAGTTTTGCCCAGCAATTCCCACACCAATACATGAGCTACATCATGTAGAAAGACATTCATGCTTAATTTAAATATCTTTTGGGGTGATGGAGAACCTACCATATCCCATGTCAGCTCCTCCAGTGGTTAATTACAAGGCCATTAAGGAGAAAAATGTGCCTCACTTTTAACTTGATTTTTTTTTTTAGCTCCAGTCTTCCTGGTTTATATGCCTTTGTCTGCTACTGTCTGATACTGTATTCCTCCTCCATGCATAGATACTTATAGATCAATTCATCTCTTTTACTCCTCTTTGATAATATCAATGGATTGTTTGTGCTCCTTTGGGTCATTGTAAGATTTGCTTTTAATGAGTCTTACAGCTCTTCTCCCAACCCTCCTCTGTCATGTCTAGAGCTAATATGTTTCTCCTACCATTCAATATTCCCATATATTTTATCCTAGGGTCACATTAGTCCCTTTAACAAGAGCATCACACGTGGAACTTGTATCCAACTGTTTATCTATTATGACTTCTTAGGTAAACAGCCAAGAACAGCTTCCTGAATATTCCCTCTGTAAAAACTCCCATGGGATCACTCGTCATTTGCAAATCCTCTTCAGAGACCTGTCATTTAACTGCCTCGTAATCCATTTTAAAAGTGCCATATTGATTTTTACAGTGCTACCATTCAGAACAAAATGAATGGCAGAATGTAACCCCCAGCATTGCTCTGATCTTCCCAAATGCCTATTTCCATGGAGGTGCATGCCCACGGTTTCTGGTTCATTGTGTTGTAGCCCAGGCTCCTCTGTGCCTTGGCTGGCAGTGAGTGAGTGTGCAGCCATCCCAGCTCCTGTTTCTGATGGAGGTCTGCTGTTGCTTCCAGTCTACAATGGGAAGCATAGGAAATTGGAGCAAAAGCACCAGGCATGAACTCCAAAACATCTAGAGGGGGTAAAACTGATTTGCAGCTAATGCTTTCAGAGATGGCAGGACTGTTACTTATGTGCTTAGATACCAATGCTTCTTGATGGCTTTCAGAGAATTGTCTCTTTTTGAGACAATATCCTGCGCTCAGGGGGTCCCAAACTGGCCTGTGGAAAAGTATCAGCCTGAAAATCCCTTATAAACTCCCTGCTGCTAGTGCTTGAAACCACACTGCTTTTAGAGTGGTTTCAATTTAATGGGGAGGAGTGTGTAACTGGTGACCCAAGAGGACTGCTGAAGGCTGAGGGTGGTCCTTGTTCCACGTGTTTGGACAATATTCCAGACAATCTTGGTTTTCCTGTTGGTTGCCAAGTCCCTCATGGGATTAGAACACTGTCCAAAAGATCCGTATTTTGGGACTGAGAGGCAGCTTGTTACGGGACTATAACACAGAGAAAGAGGCATGAAGAAAGCCTGATTTCCCCTGCCTAATATTGTACAACTCGGGGAAGTGGAGGAGGGCAGAAGAGATACTGCCTCGGGGTAAAACAAGCAGCTGTTGTCTCTAGGTGGAATTAGGCAGTGGGAACCCTAGTTCCTACAATTTCTCATGTTTCTGAAAAAGTTTTACCTGCCAAGAATTGCCTAAACCAGACAGAGTCTTGGACATGAGGGACATGTACAAAACCAGTTAGCCGAACAGTATCCTTCATTCTCGGAATTAAAACTTAAACAGAGGCAAAAATAACCCTGCAATGTCCCCAAAGTGCTAACATTTCTTGCTGTAATGACAACAGGCAAGGGCTTGTCTGGTTTTTCTGCATATGGGAACATTTTCATTGTGCAAATGCTTGCAGCTGCACTTTTCACGTGGGGCAACTCTTGCAGCTAAATAAAATTGTTTCAATGAGTTAATCAGCATAGTACAATAGTTCCCAATATTTTCCATGAAACAATTTGCCTCCCACATAGTCTGCATCTCTGTCCCATTTTGCAGCACAGAGGAGAGTCAAAGCGCCCCTCAGGCTGAGCATCCGGCGCTCGGTGCCAACCACACTCTCCTGTTTCGCCTGGAAAGTGCCAGAGCAGAGTGTTCAAGCTGAGACTTATGATGTGCCCTAAAGTGCTTCACTTCTCTGCAGTAAAACTCCTCAGAGAAGGAAAAGCAGTTTTCCTAATCTGCCTAAAGCTGTTGGTGGAGGCTGGAGGTGGCCACGCACACCCTGTCAGCCTGCCCTCTGTAATGGATGGCTGAAGCTCTGGAGGCTTCAGCCAAGTGGCTATAAAATGCTGCCTCTCTTCAGCTCATGATTGAGCTCAATATAATTTTTTGTTTGTTTTAACCCCTTCATTCCAAGGCTTTTCTCTACCTAGCCCTAATACCTTAATATCCTGTCTAGTAAATACCAGAGGAATGCCCAGATGTTGGAGATGGGCTGACCTTGGTCCTGAAAGGTGCCATCTGTTTTGTGTTTTTAAGTCTCACTAACTGCTGGTGTCACAGTACAGCACAGGAATTGGGCTCTTACTAGGTGGTAATTTTAGATGAGAAGGTGGGGCCAGTCTTTGCTGTCACCTTGGGCTCTGTCTCTGCACCTGGACTGGCCGTAGCAGGGGACATGCCCCAGTTACTCAGCTGATAGCTGGATGTCCTAACTTAAATGAGTCTGAACTTAGAGCTACAGAAGAGCAGGGGTATACCTCAAAGAGGTAGAAGAGCTAAATTCACAGAATCACAGAAAATGCCAAGTTGGAAGGGACCTACAAGGATCATTGAGAACAACTCCTGGCCTTGCACAGGACCAACCCCAAGAGTCACACCATGTGCTCATGGATATCATCCAAATGCTTCTTGAACTCTGTCAGGCTTGGCGCTGTGACTACTTCTCTGGGGAGCCTGTTCCAGCACCCAGCCACCCTCTGTGGGAAGAGCCTTTTTCTAATACCCAAATTAAACCTCCCCTGACTCAACTTCAGGCTGTTCCCTCAGGTCCTGTCACTGGTCACCACCGAGGAGAGATCAGTGCCTGCCCCTCCTCTTCCCATCACAAGGAAGCTGTAACTGCAATGAGGTCTCCCCTCAGACTCCTCTTCTCCAGCCTGAACAGATCAAATTACCTCAGCCACTCCTTATACAGCTTCCCCTCAAGGTCCTTCACCATCTTTGTTGACCTTCTTTGGACACTCTCTGACAGCTTAATGTACTGCAGTGCCCAGAACTGCACACAATATTCAACGTGAGGTTGCCCCAGTGCAGAGCAGAGGGGGACAATCCCCTCCCTCTACCAGCTGGTGATGCCTGATGTCCTCCAGGGCATGGTTGGCCCTCCTGGCTACCAGGGCACTGCTGACTCAGGTTTAACTTGCCATTAACCAGCACTCCCAGGTCCCTTTCCTTAGCACTGCTTTCCAGCATCTCATTCCCCAGTCTGTACAAATTTCCTGGATTACACAAAAATTCTGATACCTCCTTTTTCTTTTCTCCAAATATGCCTTTCTGGCTTTTCAGTGTTTTGTCTTCTTTAGAGAGACTGAATTTCTAGTGATTAGTGACTCAAACATTTGATCACCTGCAGTGACCACTCAGGTACCCTAAGTGACTGGACTATTGGTGTTAGTGGCTCAATCAGCAGGAGTGTGCTTTGCTAACAATGTGCAGAGTGGCCACCGGTGCTGATGGCGTGAACACCTACCATCTCAGTCTACAAGGTGTTGAACAAAATAAGGAGAGAGGCAAATCCTGCTAGGTGGGGTAGGTTTCTTTGTGCTTACACAAATGACTCAGCTATGATAGCTCCGCTCTGGGGAAGAACCAGAACAATTCACACATACCTTGAAGATATTCATCTCTGCTGATCGGCCATAATGGAGCCACCTGTGCTGACATAACAGGCAGCTATAACATCTTAGAAGGTGTCAAAGACTCCTGACTTGTCCTATGATACAGTATTATATCATCCAGTTTAGAACTCCCCGCACCAGTGGAGGTACCAGGGACGTTTCCAGCAAGACTAAGCCCAATAAAAGACCACACTTGGACTTCATTCAACACTTGGTGTTCTTTCCTCACCACACAGGACTTTTCTTACCACATCAGGCTTCTACCATCACCACGACCAATGAACATCAAAATTGCAACAACCAAGTCTTGTTACTGGATCCAACGAGTGCCTTGCGGGTCCTTCCGGTGGAAGGGAAGGGCTCTGGCTGCCTGTACCAGCACTCCAGCCTCACTCCAGCATCATGCAAACATCTGCCAGTATTGAATCCCAGCTATCGACCATTTCCTGCCAGTGCTGACTCTCCAACCATTCCTGCCAGGTCTTCCACGTTTGGGGGAGCTGAACCACATGGAAGGGTGTCCATCTTCTCTCTGTCCTGTGGCCACATGTGGTTTTTCCAGGTGGCGTAGGCACCATAGGCCGCCATGTCAATTTGGTCAATGGGCAGGGCTTGGGAAATTTCTCCTCATCGGTTGGTTTAACCCAGTTCTATCAGTATTGTTATTAGCATTCTTCTTGGTAAAGGGTTATTTTTTTTTTTACTTGCATCCAAACATATTTAGTCTATCAGAGAAACCAGGGGCACTGAATCCAAGGGAGGATGTTTCTGTCCAAGGCTTCCACCCCTTCAAATTGTTTCAAATTAAGACAACTGGTGTTGCCCTATTCCAGGTGCAGAATCTGGCACTTTCCCTTGTCGAACTTGAAATGTAAAGATAATTAATGGAGGTAACTCTTTGCATCCCATGCAAGTCTTACCTGCAGGAAAACTGAACTGAGAAAGAGATTTTGGTAGACAACAGGTCCATCCTCCCGCCCTGCCACAGGGTCAGGATTACTGAGGGATGTTTGTTGAAGCTGTTCTCCATCTCTTTAAGTAGTTACTACTGCTTCATCATCCCTGTTTCTAGAAAGCTTTTCCTAGTGTTCAGTGCGCATCCTTCTTGCTGCCACTTCAGCCTGTCACTCCAACACTGATGTGGAGATGAGGTTATTCCCCATGTTGCCCTAAAACAAACCTGTAGCAATCTGTCCTAAGGCCAGTGCCCTGGTGCCATTTACTTAAATGAAAACTCTTTTATTTGGTAGTGTGTTTTGTGCATTAATTTCCTGTGTGATGCTAATAACAGTAGAAGGCAAGAAATCATGTCAGGTGCAGAAAAGCAAGAAGGCAATGACAAGGCATTGACATGAATGAGACAAAGGAGTGCACGAAAGAGGAACAGACCTCAGACAAACTGAGGCTTGAATGATATGATACCTCACCCATGAAAGTGTCATGCCATGCATCGAGACTCTGACAGATCAGTGCCTGGGTGCAGTGAGAGGGGAATGTCAGATAAGCATGAGCTGTGGATGGCATCTTCTTATCTCCCAAATAAAGTGTCTCTTTTGCACTAATGTGCCTGGTCTGTTCAAATCAATCCAACTTGCAACACAATTTTCTTGGAAGACTTAACTGTTCCTCTGTTGAGTTTCAAGGTTTAACAATGACACATAAATGTAGTTCCAGTTTTACAGATAAGGAGGTGGGACATGAAGAGATAATGTGAGGGAACTTGCTCATCCACATACAACAGGGCAGTGGTGGGATTGTGAGCACCACTTGTGTTTCTAGCGTTGCACTTCTTTCACTGGGTTTCACTATGAACTAAGGACATGTGTTCACATTAGAAAGCTTTTGCTCAAATGAGCACAAATCTGCTCAGTTAACATGATCTTAGTTCAGAAATCCAAGTTTTGGGCATGGACCTGGCATTGGAGCCCAAGGGGCAAAGTACCATGACCTGGGCCTGTAACCCACAACAGCTGCTCAGAGTAGGGTAAACTTTGATGGACCCATGGGATGTACATGGGCATAACACAAGATCATGCTAGCTGCATCAAGGACTAGTTGTCACTAGGAAAACAACCAGACAAAACAAACTGTACAACTGGTCGATCCTCTGATGACTTCTGAGTTACAAAGTGTGAATAGAGAAACTGCAGCCTCATTGCTGAGATTTGTAATGCAAAACTCACACAAGCATACATGGAAACTCCTTGCCACAGCTTCAGCAACTATTTTCTCTGTCTCCAGGGAGGAATACTGCATGGTCATGGCAGCTGCTGTTTCATTATATAGCAGATCTGATTTAGGTGGTGTATTGTTTATAAAGGAAATCATCTTAGTGTGCAGCACCCAGAGGTGTAATAATAATATGGTGCCACTGCAATCCCTACAGAGACCCTGACTGTGAAAGGGGTATGTGACACAGCAACTTTTTCTTTACTTGTATGATTGTTCTACTTTCCCTCAGCTCAAGAAGTAATGTGCATAGATCTGATAAAAAATAGAGCTTTCCCTGCTAACATATTCTACTCGCTGACAAAGTTTATGGGGTAGAAAGCTTTTAAAAGATATAAACAGAATTAAGTAAATTGCAGCCCCATCACAATAAAAAACATGATTTATGATTTTTTTAGATGACAATTTGTCTTGATTTTGTCAGTTATAGTGCACAGCATATAATTTCACTCTATTATTTTGTATTAAGCCCAGTATTTTGTGTTTGACCAAAACATGTCATCAGTCTCTGCCTTACAAATGTAAGAACATTCAGAATTATATCTGAAAAAAACACACATATATGGAGACCATAATATCATGCTGGAATTTCAGCATTTTTCTAAAAACTACCTAATCCACTGGCTTTTAAATTATTCACATGCCATAAACGCTAAGAATAAATGCAGGTGGATGGGGCGGGAATGAAATAAACCATAAGCAGTCTAGTACCTGCTCCTTTTGCAGTGTGGTTCCCTTAGAGGGTGCTTTGCTGTTGACCATGGCATTCTCCAAATCTTGAGAAATAAAGGGACTGAAAGGAGGATTCTTCCTCATTGTGTGCAGTGTCTCCTTGCCAGGTTAAATCAGGCAAGATCAATAGAACTGCTCTGGATTTACACCCAAACCCTGCCCAGCAGAGCAGAGCCCTCTGCTTGGTTGACACCTCCTGTAACATCTGGGATGTGCTGCGTTTAGGGATGTACAGCAAACCACTCCACAGACCACAGCTGGGGAAGGAGACTTGCCAGGCAAAAAGCTCTGTCCACCTGCAGGTGCTGGAAACCACTCAAATGAGACTGGTCAGACTGTCAGGTGAGAGTTGTTACTGGCAAAAACCTCTGTTTTTTTTCCCCCCTCCTGTTCATGAACTGGATCAAGCCCTCACTTTGTTTAAATCAAACAAAATACTTTTACTGTATAATAAAAATTCCATGTTTTAATACATCGCCATGCACAAATGAAGTCCAACAATGCAGAGTACAAAATTGTCAAATATACAAAATGATAAAGCAGATACCCAAAGCTTCCAGAGATCCTGCCCAAAGATACCAAAAACTTAATATTGATTTTTAATTTTATTATTTAGAAGAATTCCTCCCTCCCACCCGGGTTTTATTTTTTGTTGATTTTTGAAAACAGAAGGAATTAAAGACTAAATATAAAAACTGTAAGGTAGAATTAACAGTGATGGCCACTTCATATACTAAAAATTAGATTGCATGATAATTTCTCTTTTGGGAAAAAAGTACTGCTGTGCAGGTGAACACCTTGGATGCCTGGGGAAACACAGTGTACATCAAACAAAAAGGCACGCTTTTGTCTCATGCTACCTCATTTGGCTCCATCATTACAAAGTTCAGCCACAGATGTACTGGGAATAACAGTGTGTCACTTTTAAACCATTAGAGTGCTAGCATCTTCCTAGATTATCAACCAAGTTAACATTAAAAGGAGATCACTGGCTTAGAATATTTTCTTAGTGAATGTAAACCAGAGCTGACTCCAAAGGCAGCAGGACCAGACACAACTTGCCAGCTTCAGGAGACTGTTTTGACCAGACAACATGGCCATGGGCTTGCAGTCAGCTTTCAGCATCCAGCTGTCCCGCACCAGGTGACCAGGTCTCCCAGGACCTTGATCCCAGCCTCCCTCTCACTCCCTGTAGCTCATGTCTGATGCTGCAGCACAGCCTGGCCTCTGGTTCTGTCCACAGGCTACACATTTGAGAGCAACCTTTGGAGATAACTCAGGTGTCTCTGCAATTACAGCTGTCAGTTATCTGCTTTCCTCAGGGTCACATTCAAACAATCCAAAACAAATTTGTAACTCCCTTTGCTGGTTTATGATGCGCAGAACCAGGCAGACATTCCTCCCATCTTACCCTCACTTGTGAAAAAGAAGTAATAATTGAGGGGTAGGTCCAGACAGCTGCAAAGCTGAAATCAAAGCCCAGCACGTCCCAAAGCATGTCCCTACCAATTTCAGATTCTGTAATAACTGTGAGAAATTTAAAATATGCCTCTTTAGCCTTGCCAAGTAGTCCAGCAGCTCAGCACAATGCAAAAGATTCTTCTCAGAGCACTCAGCCTCTTTGGGGAAATGCTGGTCATACCCACTGACAGAATATTGCCCAATCTGCCAAGTATGTCTCCTGCAATGACTGTGAGAGAGCCTTTGGTGTGGCACAGGACATGGCTGTGCTCACATGTTACCCCAGCATGGCCCCTTTCCTCCCTGCTCTCAGCAGTGTTGGATTCAGCAGAAAAGGCTGAGATGCTTTGTATAGGCTGGAAGCTCCTGTCCCTCTGTGCTTTTTCTATTGTCACTTGATGTCTTTTTAACTTGCTCAGATGAAGCATAGAGAAGGAGCCTCTTGCATGCAAGGGATGCAGCTGAAGTGCTAAAGGGACTACAAACATTTCTTTATCTTGCTGGTCTTGAGACTAAAGCCTGGTTCAGTAAGGAAAATTTCTATCTAGATGTAAAACCTTGCTCTCCATACTGAAACAAACCAATCAGTCAAGTCTCCTAAGCATCTGATGGGACAAATTATTGTGTTTTTATCTCCCCTGCACAGTTTCTTATTGCTTACATGCCATTTTGCTGCAATACCAATCTCCCTGCTCTCAATGTGAATCTCACCCTGTGTTTTGCTATTTATTTTGGTAAATTATGATATTAATTAGATAAATTCAAGGCAAGTTACTTAATAGAAGGAATGTGATTAGAAATGTAACAACAGCTACAGAGGATTTTTTTCTTCTGAAAAACTATTTAGATATATTTGGAATTAGAAAGGAGCTTTCCATCTCATTCTTAGACTAAGCCTGGCTGTGTTACAATAATGCTGGCAATCCTACTCTTATTGCAGAAGCAGACACTATACAGTCATGTGCAAGTTCAGCTTTTTTTCCGTCCAGACAGACCCCAGTGATGCCTGTTGTGGAATGCTCTCCTCCAGCGCTGCACGGTGTCTCAGCAGCATGAGGACACTCCTAAGTCATCACACAGCAAAGCCAGTGACTCTCCAGAATTTATTTGACAGGCAGCAAGTATGTAAAAATGTTCTTTAAACATTAAATCTAGCCAAAACTCATTTTCTTAGGATTTCACACTGGATTAGCACAAGAATCCCCAAAGATCTTTATCTTCTTAGCTATGACCATAGCTAGCTCCTTCTCGTTTTAGCTTCTTGATGTTGATTCAATACCAATCTGCAGTAAGTATTGCTTTTATAGTTTCTCTTGTTTTTGTGAACAGTTTAATCTTCAGCCTGTACATCCCTGTTCATGCTGTTCCCTATTGCCCAACGGAGCACATGGGAAATGGCTCCACAGGTTCACACTGTCCTTGTACTTACCAACAGTGGTTTTGTGAAATGTGAATCAGACACCGAGTAGTCCTCTGCTTATTTCTACAGTACAACATTCAAACCAGTCAATGGTAATAGGGCCCAATCTTGCAAAAACCCACTGCTGGGAGCAGCTGTCATTACTGTGGGTAATCCCACTGATGTCATTTAACTTCTAGGGCTTTATTAACCAGCTCCAATGGGGCTCATCATGAGAGCAGAACAGTTTGCTGTCTTTGAAGCAAGGAACTTGTGTACCATGCTCAGCTGCACAGTGATACAATTGCTCTCTCAATCAGCAGTGCAGCTTCTCTGCCAGTTGTTGAATGCAGGAAAATCTGTTCCTTGCCAGCAAGATCCTACCTCCTTAAGAGGCAAACACACAGATGTTATTGCTTCCTCAGAACTACACGCCCACATGGCCCCATCATTTGTGTGCAGCATTTTGTCCCAGACTGCTATTAATGAAAAGCAACAGACTTTCTCAGTATGTCCAAGGGTTTTGTTGCCCTTTCCTGTCCAGTTTTCTTCCTTTAATTTCGTGCAGAAATAACTGTGAGCAGACCTACTGATGCTCATACCAAATGTCAGCAAGCACACCTTTTCATATAAGCTGTTTAAATTAAGACCATTTTGTGAAAAAAAAAAAGATGAATACAGCTTGCCTTGCCTTCCTGTAAGATTGGAAACTTCAGGATATTTTTAATTCAGAAGTTTACATCTGATGATCTAGTCTAATCCTTGCATAACACATACCTAATAACTTCATCCAGTAATTGCCGCACTGAGCCTGGATTTCAGTTTGAGGTAGAGCTTATTGACTTAGAAAAATACTCTGCATATATTTAAAGACTTTCTGTGATGGAGAACATGCCAGGTAACTAAGTAAGTTGTCTCCAAGGATAATTATCGTCCCTGTTGAGTATTTGCGCTTAATTTCTAGCCTGAAATCAGTTCCCAACCAGTAGAGCACATCATTCCCTTTTCTTCTAAATAGAAGAGCTACCTGCCTTCAGACAGCACTTCCCTGCCCAGGTAGAAGACTGTGATTGCAGACAGAGATCAAGTCAACTCTTCAAATTGTCTCTGATAAATTAATAGCTTGAGCTTCATTAATCTGGCACTATAATAAGACATGTTTCCCTGCCCTTGAATGACACTGGGAGCTATTGAAAATAATCTTTCCAAGTTGTCAATACCCTTTTTGAAAGACTGTCATTAACCAAGTGAACTGGAATAGCATCACTATTGCCAGGTCCTACATCCCAGCTGGCATGAGTATTTCTGGGGCTGATGTTGAAAGGATTATTTGTCACACCTTTGCAGCCACTGTATTATTCCGGACATACTCCCCACGCTTCTAAATTGGACTTGCTGCCATCTCTCCTGGATTTCTGACTTTTCTATCCTCTGGGTTACACTCTACCACTGACCTGCTCATATCTTTATTTACTGCCCCCCTGCTTTTGCCATCTCTGGCTGTTGCCAGTGATTTTCTCTTTCTCTGCAGGTTATATTGAAAATACAGCATACCTTGGGAGGGCCTCATCAGAAAGTCCAGCTGAGGATAATTTCATATTTACAGCTATTTTTCGTGATCTAGTCTGTAGTCAGTTTTAATCCACTTAATAAGGCTGATATTGATTTTGAATTGTGCTATTTTGTTCTTTATCAGAATCAAATGCTAAGGAGGCTTAGTATGCCAGCAGAGCTTCTTTTCTCAACAAGCCTTTGATATCACAAAAAATGATAGGAGGGTTATTTGCCATGATCCAGTTCTATAAAAATAATTTTGAGGGTTTTATCAAATTTTAATTGCTTTAATGGTCATGTCATATCAACTTTTCCATGATTTTGTCTAAGACTGATAGGAAGCTAATGAATCTATAGTTTTTTGGATCAAACCACTCAATCTTTTGAATAATTGTGGTTTTGGTGTCATTTGAAACTTCTTTTACACTTTCTGGTTCTGAGGAGTCCTAGGCAAGTTTTCCTTCACTTTTGGATTCAGTTAATGGTTCTACAAATTTAAAATTATATTTGGATAGCTGTTGCTTAATATTACCCGTAATTACTGACAGAGTAGGAGGAATTACCTTTCAACATGTAATCTGACTCCCTCCTACTACTTTCAAGTACAAAACAAGACTATTTGTTTGGTTTTCAATGTACTGCGAACAATCACTCCACTGGGCCTGCCTAACATCAGACTTAGCTTTGCTATGACAATATTTATTAGGATATACATAAAGCCTAAAGGATATATTAGGATATATGGACATATGTAAAGCCTATAACCAGCCCTAATCTATTTGCCACTGATTTCCCATACATTTTTGGCTTCTTTCATTAAACATTTACTTTTCTTACTTGCTGATTTATCCTCATGAACCTGCCTAATCACCTATACATTATGTTGGTGGGGTTTTTTGCACTCCAGATTACACTCCTGAATATTACTCCAGGAGGTTGCAGGTAATGCTGGTAATATTTCCCCCTCACTCATCAATTTTACTTATACCAAAGGACCTTCTCTGTTTAAATTAAAATCTTATTGACCACAGGCTATATATACCAGGGTCAATTGCAGCACAGTCCTGCAGCAGGGCTGTTCAAGGAGACTCTGATGGCAGAGATGGCAACTGTTAAAGGGGACCAATGTGAAAGATGCAGGGTTTTACTTTGCTTTATTTTGAATAATGCAGGTCTTATGGCTTTGTGGCAGGTGGGGAGAGGTTCATTTTAGTGATGACAAAAACCCCACACCAGTTCTGGATCCATGGCTGGCACTAATCAACACATTTATAGAGACTGTGATGGACTAGCACCAATGTAAATCTGCCAGGGCCTGGACTGTGGTCTGCTGAAAATTCAGGGCAAAACCAAACCAGAATTTTGTAATTTTTAATGGATTCATTTCCTCAATAATGTTACAACTGCTGTTGAGTGACAACATTTATCCTAAAGGAATAGACAGGAAGGGATGAACTCACTGGTAGATCATGGCCACACATCTGGTCACCAAAGAGCTGTTGGAGCTTTTTCAAACTCCCCTCTTTGAAGGCTGCATTTCCCTTAACAGAATAAACAGTGGGTATTCAGGCACAGAAAGCCACCCAGGTAAAAAAAAAACCCAAGAAACAAAACAGTGCAAAGGATGCTTTCAGCTGCAGCGTGCTTTCTGGAGTGAGCAATTCCTTCAGGTTTGTTGGAGGACTTCTCACAGTTTGAAGCAATTGGAAGGGCCGTGTTTTCTGTCAGGGATTCTTAGTGGGTTCTGATGCTGCAACCTTTCTGGACACAAACCAACCAGGTGAGTGTGGTGGCACGGAGAGGAAAAGGCTGCAGGTCTGCACACAGGAAGAGTGTCCTGATCGTAATTCTGCTTTGTCTCAGAGATAATAACTAGTGATCAATGTAACAGCAGCACTGGCCTTTGCAAATTTATCTATCTCCACAGACCTGATAATGGCTGCTTTATGAAAATAGCATTAGTCTCCCACTCTTTTGCACTGAACTAATGGCTCTGAACATATTTAAATTCACTTCCTTTGCCGGAATAACTTATTCTCTCCCTTTCATGTTGACTTGGTCTTTGGCACTCTCAACATAAATGATTTATTGACTAGAGATAAAGCATTCTTTCCCCTGAACTGTTCCTGCGACCCAGGCAAAGGCGGATATGTCTGCTATTAATAAGGTGTTCAGCATAAAAAATGCAATAGACTTGATTGTCTGCACTCAACAGCCTTTCCGAGAACACAGTACCTGCCCCCATTCATAATAACAAAAATCTCTCCCACATGTTTATTTATATGAAAAAGTTTTCAGAAGAATATGCTGGGATCCGGATAGTTGTTCAGGAGATGTAGAACAATTTCATAAATATCCCTGAGGAAGCATGGCCTACTTTGGGAGAATAACAGTGATTAAAAAAATCCAAACACAATGAATAGTTAAATACAAGCCAAAAAGTACAGTTATTTCCTTATGGCTCTGGCAGACAGTTACACATGTGAGAAGTGTCATGGGGCTCGGGGGAACTATGCTTGCAGTTATCCACATGCATAGGCTGGCTGTAGGATAGAGACCTAACACCAGCATCAAAGGAGATTTGTCCAATAGGCACCTACAGCAGACTTCTCACTGAGTCTGACTACTCAAGGGTATGGAGTTGATTTTCACATTTCTCAGGGCCTATAACACTGCTTTTCTAGGTCACCATAGCTAAAATCCTGGGAAGCTTTTAAAACAAACTGTTTTAACAGGAGAAGTGCACACATCTAAATTCATGCCCATATACTGGAAGATGTTCAAAACTAACATTGATACAAAAAATGCTTCTAGTGGCTCTCTGCCTAACGCAACTTCTTCTCATACACGCTTTTAAGATAACACTCTCCAATAAACTCTTCTTTTTATCATTCAAATTATTCTGGATTTTTTCACTGGTAGTAAAATAAGAGAATTCCTACTGTAGAAGTATAGCATTCTCCTTTTAATATATCTATCAAAGTATTTTATTTTTTGATTGCTGTACCAGCATGAAATTGATGTCAGTTACCAGAGTGCATTTTTAAAACCTGTAGCAGAAAGAGCTGCAAAATTTGCCGAAGCTTACAGTGGACCTGTGCCATGTGCACGGCTGGTTCTATTGCTATCAGATTCCAGCCTGCAACCCTATGAAAAGCTCTAAAAGTGCAAGTGTTGCTGTTGGCAAAGATTCTTATATCTTAAGGAGAATTTTTACACCAATTAATTTAAAATTAGGGACCAGGATTTTCAGAAAGAGAACGTAGAAATTTACTGCTTTGTAGCTCTTGGGAGCTCCACTTGAGAAGCCATGGAAAGACTCAAACCATTACAAATCACTAACAACTTCTGAAAATCCTAGCCATTAGTAAAAAATAATTTGCTTTTGGACTGAATACTATAGAAGTATCCAACATGCTGAATCTGAGATGGGTGGAGAGCTGAAACCTAAGTCCATAACCATCTGAAAAAAGTTAAACCCTGAACATAAGTATCTGTTTGTTGTATACGGATGCTCAGTGGTTGACCTTCCATTCTCTAACAATGAACTGCACAATAGTTTTTAATAATTATAACACAGGTGCTTCCTCTAGAAAGGTGCCTTTGACTTATTCTAGCTTCACATTCTCTCCATCACTGCATCTTCACACCAGTATTGTGCCTCACCCACAGTTTGGAATAAATGCTAACCGCAACTGTATCAGGTTGGAGAGAGTCAGTCTTTAAATACATAAAAAAGCTACCTTTCATTTTAAAGAAAGGAAGAAATAGGTAAGCCCCCTCATTATGTTGATGACATCAGTTCATTATAAGGAGTGCGTCAAGAAGGTCTTGGTGTGAGGGACAGACATTAATTCCACTGAGTCCCCATGGAAGAAACAGTACCACAGCCAGCTGTGATACAACCAGTGATGAGGCCAGCCATTCAGAGACTGAACAAAAAACAACGTTCAGATTGAATGCAACAGTCTTGAGCCTGCTACAGTATATTGAAAGGCTTATTGGAACTATTTGCTTGTTCCCAGTTCCTACCAAAATACTGGTTTGGATAGAAAGTGGAAAAAGTCAACAAAGTCTGCCCTCTCCAAAGGGAGTGTCTTGCCACTTAGAAGTATAATCTTACACTTCACCTTTTTCAGAGAGTTTGGTTTGGACTACAGTTCCCCAGTCCTGCCCAAAACATAAATGGTGGCCAGTATAAAGAACCTGAATTCTTCCAGTTTATTCTTATTTTACTGTAGACCAAACCCAGGGTCATGCACACCTCTGAGAAAGGCTTTCTCCCTTGTCTCTCCCTCTTAGAGTAAGAAAACACATTGGCACACAAGAAATGAGAACCTTTGATATTTGGTGGATGAGAGGGAGAGCAGACACAGTGTTCAGCTCATTCAACCTACCCTGTTCTTGGCTACCTCTGTGACAGCTGTCCTTTAATTCTTGATAAAAGAAGTCACATCTCTGCCACGTGCAAATCTATCTACACAATCTACTGTGAATCAGTGAAGGGATGATAGTAGTGGGCTTCAGTTTGAATGCAGTCTCAGCACAAATACTGAAACATATCCTCAGTATTTAAAAAAAGACCATTATATATATATATGGACTGTGCTAGTTCTGTGAGGAAAGCACATATGAAGTGCTGATATTGTTTAACAGAATACCACCGGACTGCAAAACTAACACATACAAGACGTTTACATTCCTATCAGGGTGTAATATTGTGAACATATCCACTGAGATTGGAGAATTGCTGTAAGTTTTTCCTAAAACATCATGCCATCTGCATACATAATAAAAGAATCCAGTAGTTGCCATGCTAAAACAGGATTTCTAGTGAAGGGCATAGACAGTCCCCTAAAGGGAACTCAAAAGTTATGCACAGTGATGAAAACTGGAAGAAATTTTCCAGCTAAAGGTCTGCAAATGACCATTTTCAACAAATTAGCACTGGATATTTTGCACCATGCTTTTACTCCACAGTAAACCAGGTCTTCCCAGAATGCATCATCTGAGTGGGCTGATTTTACTTGAAGTTTGTCTTCAATCCTCCACGGTCATCTTCTGGCAGCGCCATTTATTGTGTTTTTTCATGAAGGAAAGTTCACTTTCATATCAAGTGGCAGGACAGCAGCTTTAGAGGCTGGAAATGTTTATGGAGAGCTCTCTGCTGGGGCTGTAAGAGACAAAACAGAAAGTCAAAACCAGACAGTAATAATAGAACAGAGAAAAGGAATTATCACGTATTTCAACTAAAATTGAAGAAGTCAGGTTTGAGCTTAGTAAATGTCCTCCTAGAATATATATTGTGACCCTAGTACTTTTTTAAATCGGCTTACTCACCAACCAAAAACCTCAGTGTTTATTCAATTCCTTAGGTAAATATAAAGTGCAGACCAGCAATCATCTGCATGATTTAACAAATCTTACTTGAATTTTATTGCCTCTTGTGAAAGCACTGCTTACTCTTCCTGTATTCTAAGTCCCAGAGAGCAGGCTCTTCTGTTTGGTTGGATTTGCATTAACTGCTGAAGGCTTGATAGCCAAATGCTGGAGAGGGTCTGCCAAATGCCCAAGTAGGATTTGATGTTCCCTCACCGTTTCTGCTGGCCAGGAGGGTGAGAATTTGCCATTGGTACATAGAAGATGTGAAAACAGCTCACCTACATCCTCTCCTCCTTCAGAACCCATAAGATAATGAGGTGGCTTGCAGAGAGTTTTTTTTTCTGCTAAAAGCAGTTCGGTACACTCAGTGTTGGTGGCTGCTATTCCATGCCTGAAAGCCCTTGCAAAGGTATAACATAATCACACCATAAAGGAAGAGAATGTGGAGGTTACTTGTAACTTCTTCTCCCCTTCTCCCAAACTTTTCTTTGAGAAGCAGAGCAAAAGGACAAGAAGCAATAGGCACAAGGAAAAAACCCTTTCTAGTGAGGGTGGTTAAATTTTGGAACAAGTTTTACCTGACCAGGCTGTGGGACCTCCACCTGTGGAGATATTTGCCATTCAACCAGATGAGGCCCCCACATGATCTAATGTGGCTCTGCTTTGAGCACAGTTGACTAGAACCATCTCCCCAAGCCTCTCCCAACCTAAATATTTTTATGACTGTACAGGATTGGGATTTGTGCTCCTTGTTCTGTCTTTCTGAACAGGAAAGTGCCTGTACAAGACTGCTCATGCTGAAGCACATTCAGTTGTTTATTCAGTGCACAGCACGTAAATGCTTGTAAACCCATCACGGGCTCAGGCCTCTGGGGGCAAGGAGCCACGCAGCGACAAGTTCACTGTGTTATTTCATAGAATCTCAGAATCATTTAGGTTGGAAAAGACCTTTATAATCATTGACTCCAACCATTAACCCAGCGCTGCCAAATCCACCACTAAAATATTTGGGGATGCAGGTTTGTTTATTACACAGCCCTCACCCATCACCGGTTTCATGGACCAGACCTCTGAGCAGGGCAGTGCTGGGATGGAACATATCAGTGGAGGCTTTGCACTCATTCCAGCTGATGTCCTGCTTCTTTCATGAATGTACGTGTCTGTATGTGTGGGAAGAGCTGGATCGTTGGAGTTTTTGGGACAGATTCCAAATTGTGAAGCTAATGGGATACTGATTCTGCCAAGGCAGCATTCACGTCAGCTGAAACTCAGGCTGGCAATGGATTTCTGCTTCTCACTCCTTCAAAATCATGCCTGGTGGGCACTTCTCTGTGAAGCGTGGGCTGACTGGCTCTGCTAAGCTGTCACTATGCCCATATTTGCCTCTCCCAACTTCAAACTCTTGTAGCAATAGACATGAAGGTCTGATCGAGCAGACAAAGGATGGGGTGATAAATCAGTAGGTGTTGCATAAGACTAAAAAAACCACCCACACCCTCCTATGAGGACTTAACCCCTCAGTGTAAATATGCCCTATGAAACAGAGGAACAATAACAACCACTCTCCTTAGTTATTTCCCTCCATATGTGGGCATATTTACCTGATTATGGTGCTTTTCTTCATTTCTGTTTTTACAGCTGCCTTTCTTTTATTGTCCAGGTTCTCTAGGGCAATGTTTCTTCCTCCACCTACTGCCACCTTCTACATGAGATACCCACATTTCAGTAGTGGCCTGAGAAAGATGCACATTTGGCACCCACCAACTGTTTTATTCCATGGAATAAAAGGAAGGTTTTGTGCCTTCAGCTGGTCTGGACAGATAAGTGACAGCATCCCACAGGACAGAAAAGAAAGCAATGGCGACATTAAGCAGGTTTGAAGATAAAGGGGAAATCTATGGGGAGGTTTTAAACTTGGAGAGAAGCAACCTGGTACCTCATCTCAAAAGTGTTTGATTCCAGGTAAACTAGAGAATGTCTGCCATCTGTGCAGCATCAACAGAAATAGGCCCACCTCACAAAGGAAAAACAGGACTTTTTTTGAGCTCATCTGCTGCAAAGAAGGGAAAATTCAAAAAGCTCTTCCAAGCAATGGAAAATACCTTGCCTAGCCACAGTGTTGCAGGACTAAAATAAAATGGGTAAACTGTTTAATTGTATCAGGTCAGGCCTCAAGATTGCACTCACACTGAAATCTGCCAATCATCCATGTCTCAGCCATCAGCTTGTACTTCAGTTTGAAATGAGCCAGCTGTCCCTTCAAATAGAAACTCGAGAATGAACAAAAATGGAACTGATTCCAACCTGAGTGCTGTCCACACCTCAGAGGAAGCACAACCACTTTGAGCTGTGCATAACGTCTAGCAGAGATGTCTGGATACAACTGGCAACACTGAGCAAGGGAATAGTAGTAATTCTCTCAAGCTCTGTATTTAGAGCAATCAAACTGAGAATTTAGAGGTCATCTAGCCCATTTCTACTCTTCTCACTTTGTCTTTTGAGGACAGGGTTTTGAAGCACTTATTCTTCCTCATTACCTATACAATTTTTGGTGCCCAGCTGGAGTCCTCTAAGGACTCCGGTTTTCTAACAGTACATATCCAGCGCTTTCTGAAAGTAAGATAAAAGGTATCACAAATGAGCAGTTGTCTTTGAAAACCCTGCTTGACACTGAAGGCTCTTGGAACAAAGACGTCCCTTTGCAGGGGGTTCGTACGCTTACCCAAACAACGGTGTACAGATCTAATCTCACATGACATTTTCAAGAAGCTGCTGTAGAAAGACAATCATTTCAAAGCCAGAGATGTATTTTAGTTTTGAGTTCCTGTACGGTGTGATTTTTGTCTAACTGAGAAAGGGACATATTTTACATTCATTTTAAACACTTGTTAATTCAAGTCAACCTAGAGGTATTGCCTATTTCTCACATTTTCATAATTGAGGCATTCTGATAAAGAAAACAAGCATCTATTATCTCTGCTAGGTTTACTCTCCTGGAACTCATTTTATACTATATTTCTAAAGTCAGCACATTTCAAGCACGGGATTATAATGAAAAATGCCTATTTCCAAACATCCATCTGTTCCTTGGAGTCTGCAAAAACCTGTATTCAGTTACAATCAGTAGTATTTTTCCTGTGTTAGAAAGGCCACCGATATCTCACTTTATGCCTCTCATATCACTTAAGCCATTATAATATGCTCTTTATTGCATTGCAATTATTGCAGACTTGTTGCATCTTGCTATTTACTAATTAGAGTTCGCAGAATGATTGAAGTGTAGGGGTTGGAAGGGACCTTAAAGATCATTTAGGTCCAATCCCCCTGCCATAGGCAGGGAATTGGAATCTTCCACTAGACCAGGTTACTCAGAGCCCCATCCAGTCTGGCCTTGGACGCTTCTAGGGATGGGGCATCCACAGCTTCTTTGGGCAACATGTTCCAGTGCCTCATCGCCCCTATAGTACAGAACTTCTTCCTAATATCTGATCTAAACCTACCCTTATCAGCTTAAGGCCACTCCCCCTCGTCCTGCCACTACATGCCCTTGTGAAAAGTTCCTCTCCTGTGTCACTGTAGGCCTCCTTTAAGGTACTGGAAGGTGCTATAAGGTCTCCCTGGAGCCTTCTCTTTTTCCAAGCTGAACAGTCCCAACTCAGCCTGCATTCATAGGAGAGGTGTTTCAGCCCCATGATCAACTTAATCGCGCTCCTCTGGACTCATTCCAACACGTCCATGTCTTTCTTATACTGGGGACTTCAGAGCTGGACACAATACTCCAGGTGATGTTTTCATCCAGCTCTGGTGCCCTCAACAGATACTGCTACCTTTGACAAATTTTGTAGACTGATAGAATAAATGCCTAGAAGCCCATTTGTAGATTTACCCTTTTCTTTATTGGGTACTGAATTACTATCAGTGAGGTGTGAGAGCACACAGTGTCTCTGCGAGGCTCATGGAAGTTACCATAAAAGCAAAATAGCTGCTTGGGAAACCGATCCCAATCAGTCACCACAGTGGAAGGAGGATTAGCAGTGGCTGGCTGGGAAGTGCTGCCATGGGGCAGCCTTGGCCATTTACCCCAGGTCAGATGAGACTGAAATTGTACCAGCACTTGGTTTCACTTAATCACAAACCCATCCCATTACTGTTCTGGGTGGAGAATAGCACTAGTTCTTTTAACCTGTAGGCAAATGCAGCTACTGCTATACATCCTTATTACCTAACAGGTTGCTGATAACCAGAGTCAACAATGCCAGAGATCCAAGGTTACCTCAAACGATTGCAGCAGAGTAGCTGGAGGCAGCAGAGAGGAGGTGGTGAAGCACTGCTCGCCAGCTCCATCCACCCCTCAGCTGCCTCCTCCCATCGGAGCAGGTCTGGCTTGAACAGGCACCAAATCAAGCCTCAGGGCTGCTCAGAGACAGTAAACTGTCACACGGCACGTGGCACAGCCCAGCAGCTTGGGTTAAGCAGTGACACATTAATCAAAGGACGGAATGCAACACCCAGCAGCCAAGACAGAATACAGAGATGTGGATGGTTTTTGATAAGAACTCCAATTTTGTTTTGATTCCCAACCAGTTGTGTTTTGGTCTGGCTTGCCTGATTTCCCCCTCATTATTAGGAGCGGGTAGCTGATAATGTCTTGAATGTTATTTAATGTTGTTTGTCAGTTGTCAAAATGGTGGAAAAATACCAAGGGGGAAAGGCAGGAAGTGTCTTCTTACTTTGGTTTTTTAATTTGCTTGCCAAGCAGGAAACCAAGATTCTGGTTTTGGAGTAGCTTGACAGAAAAGGTGGATCTATGAGCATAATGCCTAGAGCATCAAACATAGTAATCCTAATCCCAAGCATTCAGTACTCATTAATGAGGCCATGTAAAATAATTATAAAAGCTGAAAATACATAGAATTAAAAATATATATTGCTTTCCATTCACCCCTACTTTTTTTAGAATATAGTTGGGACATATTTGTCATGAACTATGAAACCAAACCACGACGCAAGATATATTTTGCTGAAATGATCAGGGACATTGATGTACCATCATAAGACTCCAAGAGCAGAGTCTTTAAAACAAACAGCAGCTGACACATGAATTGCTGTTTTTGCAAGGATGAATTCAGGATTTCTCTTTCTTCTTCTGAACAACCTGCTCCCATAAGCAGGTACTCTTAATCCTCCCGGATACAGTTTTAATATCTGTGGATACCATCACCATAAATACACTCCTGAATAAATGTTTCCGTATGAGATCTAAGGGAGAGAATGAGTACATGAAATAAACTCCTTGATGTTATTTATGTGTTGCTACACTGCTCAGTCCGAGTGGTCCCAGGTCCTCACAAGGGCTTTGAGGTGGCAGCTGGCATACAGCTTGTGCACAGCCTGCTCGGGCTCGGCGCTGGGCCCGGCGCTGTGTGAAAGCCATAATAAGCCATCGCGAGTACGTGAGTACGCGGGGTCCTGGCTCGCTCGCAGATTCGCTGTCTGGATCAACGGCACGTCTCCAGGAAGGCTTCAGGGTGGCCTTCAAAAGGCAGTTTAGACAGGATGCTCAGAGCTTCAAGACAGATGCTGAACATTCAACAAGGTCAGGCAAATCCTTTCCTCTATATTCTTACTCAGGAGATAACTCACTTCTTGCCTGTGATGCTGGGCTCTACAGGCTGCATCAGGCAATTCTGAGATGAAACATTTCTGGGAGAATGGATGTCATGGCAGATGCTCTCAGCAGGTAACCTTCTGGAAAGCCAATTAGTCAGAGGTTATTGCAGCTGCTCTGTGGAACACAGTTGGTTCACACAGAATGTGTTGAAAACGTAGTTGTCCAAAATGTGTTTCACTAACCTATTCAATGTCCTCAAATACTTAGACAAGAGTCTCTTCACAAGTCACACACAACCCCAGCTTCTCTACCAAAGTAAACTTGTCAGCAGTTTTACTAGGTTAAACAAAATGAGGACACATATTGATTCCATGTTAAAATGACTTATGCAGGAATTTCGGTTCCTTGCTCCTTCCTTCAAAAAGCAGAGTTCTTGGTGGACAACTCTCTAAAGGGCTTGAGGTCACATTCTAGCCTTGTTCCAAAATGTATCTGAAAAGCCTTTTACGTCTTCTGAACTTGATTTTACAGTGTAATCTGGAAACTTCAGAATAAAAATCTGTCCCAAGAAATTATGTCCTTTTTATGCATGTACCTAACCAGCATGTAAAAATGTCCTGAGCTTAGAAGTTTGAGGAAAAATCCTGGAAGACTCTTTCTTCTTTCAAAGTGGTTAATTCATCTTAACTCAAGATGCTTCATGCATCCCACCACCCACCTGCTGCTGCAAACATTTAGAGAAAATATAAAGACACTTTTGCATTCAACAGATCATGATGATTTCCTTGAACTAACAAGCAGTTAAAATATTATGAAAAAGTGCATGTAACTGCTTCCTCAGTGTTTACATATTCTTTCAAAGAATTCTCTTGATCTACTGCATGCTTTACCCATGGCTGCGAACAGTGAACTGCCTGTCCAGCAGCATTCTGCTCTAGGGACTCAAATTGTAGCAAACAGGAAGATTTAAAGGAATGTGACGCTAAGGAGTCTGATAGTCTCAGCTGGTGCTGTCTGAAACTGAAAATGCATAGGAGATTGCTGACTTTATGCCTTATCACTGTAGCTTGTAATCAGTTTTTGGTCTCACAAGTCCTTGTGGGGTGCTCTGCAGGAAGTGAAAAAGGTTGTCACAGATGAATGGCATTCCACAGCTGTGCCTCTCTATAGCCATTTGCACTTCACTGCGAGCCTTTGCATATCTATTGCTTTCGTCTCCAGACACTGGGTTTTAATATGAAGCACCAGAAACTGCACAAACTGAACTTAAAAAAGACGCAGCCTTTAGTGGTAAAAAGATACTTCAGTGGTATCTTCAGCAAACACATATGGCGCTTAACCACACAGTCCCCAGTGGCTTGCAGTGGTTTGGCGGCTGCTCTGATCATCACCTGGAACTTGTATTTGCATTTCTTCTGCAGATTCTGCAGGGTACTTTCAAGCTTAGCCTGTTCATAAGACTGCAATTGCATTTGGGAATTAGTTCTGTGCATTATGTCATCCTATTACTTGCTTTAGGATCCTCAGTGAAATATGCATTAAGAAACATAACGAAATGAAACCAAAGACTTCACTAGAAAAATCAAAGTATTAGAGAGCAAAAGGGTTTGGAAACTCTCTAGAGCTACAACTCTCTTGCTAGTTATGCAGAGTTTATGCAGGATTAATAGGTGGAACAAACTATCCACCTTTAGGGAGATATTCACTGTAAGGTTCCCTGAAATGAAAATTTCCATTTTGTGAATTGACTAACCAAGCGAAAAGGGAAATTATACCTACCAAAACCACCTAAAAGACTGCACATATGAATACACACATTTACCATAAAACAAAACAAATACACATCATGAAGCCTATAAAATCAGTCCCTTACCCCTTGATTGTTGAACAAGCAACTTTATTTAATAGATTTTGCAAGGATTATTCAATATACACCCTTTACCTGTATTATCATATCATGTTAACATTGTGTTTTCCCCAGGACCCTTGCACTGCTCTGAGCACCCAAGAGACAGACTGCAGAGAGAGAGCACTTTGGCACCATTTGGTATTGCTTTATTCTTGCAGTTCAGCATGTGTCCCACCACCCCATTTAATGCAAAATGTCCAACTTCCACCTGGAGAATAATAATTGTTATTCTCATGGACACATTGTCTAATCATTTCACAAAAAAAAGGCCTCAATTTCAGAATACCTCAGTGAGAAGACATGGCCTTGCTTTACAGTTCCCAGTTAGGCACAAGTAGAGTTACAAGGCTGCACTGATGGTGTCTGTCCAGCTCCTGTCTCCAGCAGCAAAAGCTTCAGTCTGTCAGAGCCACGTGGGGCTCCTGCATCAGGTGAAAACCCTATGGAGGGAAGGGGGTTTGAGGAGGCTTCTGGAATACATGCTCTAGGTCTGGAAGCTGCAGCTGCAAGGAGGGGTGCAAGCAGGACCATAAAGATGGCCAAGTCTGGGTTTGTTCATCTGTGCAGACTTCTCAATATGCTTCTAATGATACCTTCTCCTAATCTGGCCTGAAGTCTGAGTTTATCTGGAAATTGACCCTTGTTGATTGTCATCTAAATGGGAAATTGCTGGACTATCAATGTTACAATCCAGCAAGGCCCCCCACAGCCACTGGGTTGTGCAGGAAAAAAGAAGTCACGTTTTTTATCTCAATCTGGTTGTATCCTGGTCTTCCGAGGCACCTACAGAAAGGTCTACAGAAAAACTAACATGATGTATACACCACTACTGTTTCAAAAATAAAATAAAATCAAAGGGCCCTGGTCTAATTCTTCCAGCTGCAGGACCAAGCTCAGGGAGAGAGCTGCAGTGAGGGCAGGTCGCCTCTGAGGCAGAGATTCTCTTCTACCCCACGACTGAGCCTGTGACAAAAGGCAGCAGAGGGCTCACCACTCTGCACATCGGGCTTCATGACTCTCTCTAGGCAGCTGGGAAGTGAACTACAGAGACCAAAAAGAATTATCACATCTGAAGAGTCCCCTAGGTGACTACTAAGAGTGTGTCTGGTTGTATACACCAGAGATCCTAAGTACTAGTAATGCTGCCCCAGCAGAGGGGCTTGATAAATGAAGGATGGACAGATTGTATCAAGTAAGTTCTTAAGTCAGGTACGAAGTCCAACTACTGAAGTTCTGTGGGTTGTATTGATCACAGAGCCAAGAAAAGAAGTCATTCATGAAAACATGACAGGTATGAAACAAAGAGTATCTAGCCAGTGTTCAGAAGGCATGAACTCTTCATTCATTCAGGATTTTGGGGAGTTCCTGCTCAGCACAGGAACTCTCTGAGTGGTTGCTAATTGTGCTTTACTGTGATTTGCCCCTTTCCTATCATTTTGATTTGGAGCTAGGCCAAAGCACCTGCATATTTTTCTGTTTCTTTTTTGCATCACACACATGTTCCTGAAAATATGATTGCACAGAACTGTATGCAAATGGTGACAGAGCACACCATGTGCTGTGCAGATGATGCTGTGTATGATTGCTGCCACCCCAAGCAAGTTATTACATAATGTCCCCCTTTGCCTAAACTAAGTGGTAACAACCATGTTCTGTGGGGCAGTTAACTGGACCAGTTTACATTGCCCTGGCTGCCTGCAAAACCAGTTTTCCTTCCGAAGGAAGCCCATGCCAGGGAAGATGGTGCACTCCCCATACCCAACCTCATGTGCAGTCAGCAGCAGCCAGGCTGTCCAGCACCCAGGGCTGTGACATGCCCTCGGGTGCTGTAGCAGGGGCAGACCCAGTGTAAATCAAGGATAGTATTCTTAGTGGCAGAAAATAATTCAAAACTAGGTAGAAGTCGACCTTTAAAAGTCAGACAGAAGGGTATTGCCACACTTTAAAGAGAAGGGGTTTGAGCTATATGTCATATCAGGGAAAAAGATTTTTATTATAATTTAGATTCTTTGCTCGTAGAACACACAAGTATGGACTGACGAATGCAAGGAGTGAAATAAGCAGTAGAGTAACAACTCAGTGGTTAAGGTGAAGGCTTTAGCCACCTTATCACAGACCATTAGACTTCCCTTTGCTGTCTAGTTAAATAAATGCATAATTGTTCTGCACAAAGTAGAACAGCATTAAAAAAGGCATAGAGCTGATCTCTTTCCCACCCAGAAGAAGCTTGTCTTTAAGGTTATGTATGGAATGTAAATAATGAGCCTTTGTGGATTTCTGAGATGATTCACTTGAACTTCTACAGATAGCTTGATTAAAGCTAGCTGGGTATTTCCACACATAATTGCAGACTGCACCCCCAGACAAATGCAAATCACAGACAGAAGTGGGATGGGAGAATCCATCCCTTCCTGTGCTGAGCTATGAGAAGAAACTCCCTGTGCAGAGCTCCAGCTCACTTGGCTCTGAAATTTGCATGGTGGCTGCACAGACAAACTCATTTCACCCATCCTAGACGGGCAAACCAACCTACCTTGTTACCTAGGCTTCTTCAGCAAGCAGTGGAGAAAGACAGGGCCCTTAGAAGAGTGACCCACCTACCTACTTGTCATATTGGATAAATGATTCTTTGGCAGCTCCTCTCTTCACTGATTACCAAGAAAGCTGAATGATGAGCTCAGAGTAGGTATCCAGCAATTAAATGGCAAACAAGAGGTGACAGGAATTGCAACTTCATGCTTAATTTCATTGTTACAATTTCCAATTAGTATGTGAAATGTAGGTACCGCAATGTTCAGGATTAATGTTTAATGTTTACATTTCTACTGATATCAAGAACGATATAGATTATGGTGAGGGATAAGAGCCCTAAATTCCTTTGATGCCTTGGATATTGGAATTTGACAAGGAAATTACACACCAAATAATCTTCTTAGAAACTCATACACATAACTGAGATAATGAGATGCTTCCTGCGAACAATCCACAAAATATGAAAGTTTTGTAGAGGAATTATTTACTCAGCACTATTGGTATCGTTTTGTAACTGGATAATTTATTGTGTCTATGCTGCCAAATTGTTTTGATTTGCCACTGATTTGCTTTTCATTCTCATTTGCAATATATGAACAAATATACATCACAGTCAAGAAATTCACATGGGTAAGTAAAATTCAAGTAAACAAAAATAATGGTTTGCTTCCTATTAAACCCCTTTCATATTTTAGCTATGGTAGGAAATTAGGTTGGTAAGAATTTGTAACTGGAAAACTTCTACCATTTTATCTCAGGCCAAACAGTTTATCACAATTCATGTGCAGACAAACTTCTGTGCCTCAAAAATCAGGAAAAAATATCTAATGGGATATGCTATCTCTCTTCCAGTGCCAGAAAAGTGAGGATCCTCATTAAATTTTTGCTTCAAGGGAGGAAGGAAGAAAGAAAGAATGGAAGGATTTCTGCCACTGGAGTATGAAACAGATTTTGGCTAGAAAGAAGATGGTAAGATTTTCAAAAACCCCCAAGCGATTTGCACACCAAAGTCTCATTAGAAGTCAACAAGACTTTGATTTCCGAGTTACTTGTGAAAATTTTCTCTGATGATTCCTTCAAGTCTTTCAATATTTATCTTAAACAAGTGCTGACACATCATTCAAAAGCAGATCCGGGGTAGCAACAAGTTTTGGTAACCCCTCAAGACATTTCTAAGGCCTCACCCACAAGAGACACAAAACTTCTGGCATGACCATATGTCTGGAATCTTCAGTCTGCAGCATGCATTTGTGTATTTAGGGTAATTAAGGGCATGCCTCTGTGAACACATTACTGCGAGGGAACGGGCGTCTGGATTTACAGCAGAACAGATGCTCTGCTCTAGCTGTCCATGTGTGTGCCCTCATCCTGCAGTAAACACAGGGCAGCTCAGTGCATCATCAGTGAAGAGGAGCATGCAACACATGCTCAGCATTCACACTCTTCCAGTTGCCTCACTGTTACCTGGCTCATGTAGCCACACTGTCAGATTTGTTTCACAAGCCCAGCCACCATCACACACTGCCCAAGAATAAACACAGATAGCTCAGCTTTCACTAAGCCTGTTTTAACCTGCTCACTGTCACCTCCAACCCACTCTTCCAGGATTTCATATTTGGTGCTCATCCCCACATAGGCTGTACCAGGCTGGGTTCATCATGAAGAAATGCATGCTGGCACTGGTCAGCTATAAGGTTAGCTAGGAGAATCCATGTCCTAGGTTCCTGGAGAGGTGGTATTTAAACACTGTACACATAAAATGCCTACACGGAAAAAAAAAAGAAGCTATGATATTGCACAGACTGCAAAACTGAACGGCAGCCTTGACAGAAAAGTAGTGTGAGTGAGATTTTCAGGAACAGCCACTTGGTTTGCCCCACTAATGAAGGGTTTTTCTCCAGAAAAGTCCCAAAATTCAGGATTCTGGAGTTTGGCCCCAACAGGTATGGGAACAGAGAGAGCTGTAAATGTGTTAAACATCAACTTCTTAATGACACTATCATTCAGCTTCTACTTTCCATTCTGAGATTACAAAGAGAAATGATCTCACCTCACCAGGGTGTAACTACAACATGCTGCTGCAGCTCAGGCCTCCCTGTTTTTTCCAGCTTTCTCTGTTTAGAGAATCCCATAAGATTACTGTATCTGTTGCCCTAATGGAGCATCCTGGAGATGTCTCTGTGATCTGGGCACCGCCTGCCAACAAGAAATTTTGTCTCTAAACTTTTGGCCCAGATTCCAGATGAAAAATTCATTCTAATGTCTCAGGAAATTACATCTTCTTATATAGCTGAAAGGTGTTTCTTCATTGCATATGAGTATCGTTCTCTGCTATTACACAGATCAGACCACTCCAGTGAGCACTTCTGAATCCACTGTTACAAATCCACCCCAGATTTTCATCTTGCAGATACTAATGGCTTTATCTAAAAAAAAAAGCGCTTTTAAAAACCCTTTTACTTCTGAATAAGTCTCAAGAACTTCACCAGTAAATAACCTGCAACATGTCTGGTAAAAAGGTAAGACTTGTGAATCTGGCCTATAAAAAAGGTGATCCAATAGTTCTGCTTTTCTCTCCTGGAAAGCAAGCTTTTATTTGTTTTCTGTCTTCTTATGGTAAAGTGCATAGTTTATGCAATGCTGGGATTGGGAATATCCTTACCTATGCAAACTTCATATGGCATTTTGGGATATCTGCTATTGGAGTATGCACATTCAGTGTCCCTTCAGGATGCCTAATGGGAGTCACTCTGTCCACCACCAAGCCAGCTTTCTCTTTACACCCTTCAGCAATGGAGAGACTTCCCTTCTGCCTGTGAGCTGAAGACAATGGCTCTGCTTGTGGCATTCACACAATACTGCGAGCACAATTCCATGTGATGAATCACGCAAAGATTGAAGACTGTTCTCCAATCTTTCCTTCCCTTCCTCCACTGCCCTGCTGCTGGGCCAACTCTGCTGCACAGTACAATGGATCTGTGAAATAAGCCTATGAGAAAAGCTAGACCAAAGCTTTAAACCAATTCATGTCCCAGATCTGCTTTGGAGTTCCACCACAACTAGAGCGGCGCTGGCAGGGAGCGGGAGGAATGGCCATGGGCAGCAGCAGGAGCCTCTTCAGCCAGCTCCACAATTGAAGTATTCAGAATGTGGAGTCCTAGCTTGTGTTTCCCCAAATGCTGACTGTGGTCTCTCAAAGAACATCGAAGTTTAACTCGATTTAGAAAGGTCATAAAGAACGAAGTCAGCAGGCTGCAAATGGATAGACTGTGCTGTAGATAACAGGCAGAGCTAATTCTGGTTTTAAATGACAATAGGGACAGCAGACCTACTGGCTACAGCCAGAGCATTTCTTGAAATCACGCATTCTCTGACTTTTCTTTGCTACTGGAGGGGCCAACTCTGCAAACTATTTTTAGTATCGTTATTTGTCTGTGCCTAGTCATGAATTGGGGTCCCACTGTGCTTTTCAAACACTAAATAAAAGCCGGGTTCTGCCCAAAGACTCTGAAATCCAACTTGCAAAAATACCACAAGTTTAAATGGCAGAAAGAACTACAGTAGCAGTACTTTGGTTTCTTGTCTTTTATTACTCATTTGACTAAATATTATTTACTTCATTTGCAGGAATTGGAATAGAATGATGAAAAAAATGTTTCCAGGCAAAAGACTAGAAGAACTATGCAGTACTGCTGGTGAAATAACAAGCCCTTTTAATGAAAGAAATTGTTAATACTGAACAGCCCAAAATGGCTTCTGCAGAGCCACAGCAGTATTGTATGCAAATATATAATTTAGTTGTTTTTATGTAACCTGGCTATTTTGCAATCACAGAAGTAGAGATTAGACAAATGGGGCATATGCCATTTGTAAAGAAACGACATGGGAAAAATATGCACTGCAGTTGTAGCCCTGATATTTAAATTTAGATACTCAAAAAACACACTGTCAGTTAACAGCAAATTACTCAGTTCCATTAATGATACTGGAGTTAAAGTAGTACATACAGAAATTAAAGGCCATGTGTGTACATGATCTTAAAACAAATTTTAATAAACGATGATTATCTTGCTTCTATTGAGGGCTGTCCATCCAGGCATGCTCCACAAACCACCTGCACAAGCACAGAATCATTTGCCCATGAACAAAGGAGTTCACCATGTCTATCACTAAACAGCCATCATCTTTGCTGTGACAAGAAGTGCTCATAAGCATTCACAGCACTTTAAAAACACTATTGTACAATAAATGCAAAACATAGACGGGTTCAGTGTCTAGAATCCAGACAGGCTACATGTCTACAATAACTCTAGCTACAATGTCAGGAGAAACATATAAATGTGTGTGTACATATATATATATATCTTACCAGAAAATCTACCAATCATGACTACATATATGAAATAACCACAAGTGACTATGATTAAATACCTACATTCTGCATATCCAGCAACTTGTCCATACCACCACGCTGAGATATCATTTGCAATGACCTTTAAAGAAGATAACCCCTATTCCCAGAGGGCAGACTGCCGGCAGGACAAGTGTCTAGGATATTAGCTCATGAATGGGTGGCTAGTATCTTTACACATCTCCAGTTCACCTGATCTAACTGAAAAACAGTTTTGAGGACATTTTTTGCCCCCTGTTCTGAGATTTTGTTTCCAAAATCTTTGTAGCAGCCTCTAAGAGGTTTTTGGAAGGCTCGATAACCTTCTCCACTAAAACCAGGGTGAAAACACAGACATAAGGACTTCTCAGAGTCAAAAGTATAATTGGATCTCTCCAAATAGTCTTTAAAATCTGTGGTAAGGATCTGGATCCATTCTGAAACCACAAAGAGTCATCTACCAAAGACCAGGACAGAAGTACCACCGAAGGTAACAGAAGTTAATTGTTTGAAATATCTGTTAGCCATCACACAACATTAGCTACTTGCATTATATAATACATTCAACCCAAAAACTACCTACCACACTTGGTATTTTTTGGCTGCTGTACCAGCAAAGGTCTTGCAAATTAAAGTGTGGCTCACATTCATCCAACTATTTTTAGACATCTACTGCTGTTACCTATATTATGTCTGCAGACTGACTATGCAGTGCAGAGCCAGGCCCCTGCCTCTGGGCCACAGTCCCAAATTTGGTTCCTCTCAGGAGATCCTTACTGCTGGCTGCAGTTGGAACATCAAGAAACCTGGGAGGTACCTGCAGGTAGATGGGACCTTAAAGTTTGACTTAGTAATGCAGAACAGCAAGGCTTTCACTGAAAGCATAATGCAGTGGGAAGGGACCTACAGTGATCATCTAGTCCAAGTGCCTGACCTATCCAATCTCGGTTAACATGTGAGAAAATGAACTATGAGCTGTGCAGCATCTACAGAGCTGAGGAGAAAAACAATAACAAAACTATTTTAGTTAACCAAGACTGCATGCATGAATCTGAGTACACACAGGGAACAGATTTTTTTGAGTAAAGCAGTACCATTTTTACATACTGGTGTGTAATAACACATTCTAAAACTGTTTTATAGGAGTTATTGTGAGAGACAGAATTAGTTTGGAAACTTTGCCTTTAGAAGACCATGACAACTGCTAGAAAGGTGAAAAACAGTCTCCCTGGATCTTTTCTGTGGAGGTTTCTGGTAGTAGCTTGGCTATGCACTTGGCATACTACTATGCACATTTCTCTGCATGGCAGCGGAATTACTGACTTTGCTGAGAATGGCCAAGACTCCTTGCTTAAATAACAAGTTATGATAAATCATTGTTAACTCTAGTGCTGGCTACAAATTGTGTTAAAATTTTATTTTAGACTTTAAGGCTCAGACAAAGGACTTGGAAGACTGGAATGGAAGTTGTGCCCTGTTATCCAGTTTCCCTGTTAATTCTATACAGGTGCCTTGATTGTTGGACCTCTCCTTTCTCTAAATAAAAATCTGTGAAGCTATCTGCCAGCAGTTAAATGTCCTGCTGTGACTGCACAGCAAATCACATCAGTCTATTCTGACTGGTGATGATGGAGTTCCCTTCACCCAGAACATCCAACCTAATTTTACAGTAGGTCCCAATCCTTTTAGTTTTTTTGACTTTATAATCTTGCCTCCCCATGCCATAGCCCTTGCCTAATGCAAGACAGGGACAAAACTGATCCAGCATCTCTTGGGGATCCACAAGCATCCCCTGTAACATTGCTGCATCAGAAAATAGTCAGTAGCTGGTTTCTAGCATCACCCAACACCTTTTCCTCATGTTATATATTTGGAACTGCCTGCAAACTTAATATGGAATGTGAAATCAAATTATGTAAACAGCTAGTCTCACTCCAGTAGAAACATTAAATTCAATTTCAAGGTAGGATATCTAGATTGGGGAAGATGCCATTTACACCTTTAAATGAAAGCGTTAGTTTTGAGGTTTATTCCTCAAAACAAAGGCCTTTTAAATGCTGATGATTTGGCCCAGTCCCAGCCACTGATGGACGAGATAAAAGGGCCACAGCCAGGACAAAACTAGCCCTGAAGGCAACTTGGCCTATGGAATGAACATTGCACTTGTACAGATAATCATACCTGCCTCTTAGTGACATCTACCTATCTATCTATCTATCTATCTATCTATCTATCTATCTATCTATCTATCTATCTATCTATCTATCTATCTATCTATCTATCTATCTATCTATCTATCTAATCTATCTCATCTGTCTATCTATCTAATCTCTCTCTCTCTGATTTTTATCCTGTCTCTCTCAGTTGGCATTGATTACTGCATACACCCACACTGTCAGCAGCTCCAAACAAAAATATTTTTCACTATTCCAGTTCATCCTTGGTGTGTCATCATGCATGCCAGACTTACCTCTAAAAGTCTGGTTTTAAGTGTTTCTGTTTTGTCTGTCTTTATTCTGAGTAACATGTAGGAAATTTACTCTTTCATTTCAAAGTAAGACTAAAATGGACTCACAGTGCTACTTATCCAGGAATGGTTTATGTAAAAACATACTGTCATTTCCATAACTAGCTTTAAAAAATAATTTGGTTATTACTAGTGCACCTGAAACCTACCAATTTTTGTAGGTTGTCTGTCTCTTTAAATAAGCCAGTCTCAAAACAAAACAAAAAATCATCACAGGCACTCAGAATTGTAGGGAAAAAGGACTTCACTTCTGATTTGCAGAGATGCTTTACTGTGGCTGCCTCCTTTAGCTTGAGGAGAAAATAAGAACCCCAGCTATAAAGAACAAGCATAGCTATATATACATATATATATATATGTTAAAAACAAGCAAGTAGACAAATTAAGCAGATGTATGCACTGTGTATACACTAATATTGGTATGACAACTTTAGAAAATAACTTCCCATTAGGTACTCCTTAAGCAACTGTAAATTTGGTTGGCATCTGCATGCCAATGGAAGGAACATAAGGAATGAAGCAGCCAGTGACATGAATTGTCGTTAAAACTCTATTTAAAACAATTATATATTTATGCTGGCTGAACTTCTTTACTGTCTGTAATCAGCTTTCTGCTCTAAAATCCAAGCCACCAGGATATATACATAACTTACATTACACTGTAAGACTGTGGCTGTAAAAGAATATTAAGGAGGAACCCTTGCTGAAATAATAGTAAATAATTCCTTTCTAGTTAAGATTAAACTTACGGCTGTGAGAGTTGAGGCTTGCTAATTCACTTTAAGGATTGTGAGATCCACTGCAAATTACTTAATTTTGCAACTTACTGAGAAACACATTGAAAAGCAAGTGTAATTTATCACGAAATGCACTTTGTTCATTTATTTTGACAACTGTTATTTAAATTATTTATGCCCTTCCATCATGCACTAGTAAATGTACTGTAGCATGTTTTGTAAAAATAGTCATTGGTGAGATCAGAGTAACATCCGCTAATACCTTTTGCTTGGAGGTGAGTAGAAATCAGTATTATGTACCTTGCGGGCACAAACAGCATTTCAGAAAAGGGTGGTGGTGGTTCTGGGTTTTGTTTTTTTGTTTAAAATAACTCTAAACCTCCAGCAGGTACTGCTGTTTAAAACACTTGTATTGAAACATGAGTGTTGATATAAGTGAGGCCACTTATTTAAGCACCTTATGTAACGGCTTAATAATCTAGTACTAGGATTCCTGTGCTGGAAATCTGCATCAGTGGCTCAAGAACAAGGTTCTAAACCTGAACCAGTAGGAGCTTTGCTTGAATGGGCTGCTGAATATTTTTGAGTACCTACTACCTTGAATCGAGGCATTTTGCCTTCTCCCTCTTCCTATTTCAAGTCTATCTGGAGGAACAAAGGAGGAAGCCACACCTTCCTCTCCTGAGCTGTGGTTTGCATTTATAAACTTGGATCACAGGCACAAAATCGAGGTGAGTAAATGCAAATGAGGAAGGAGAAAACTTAAAGCAGATTTGGCTCTAGTCATTCCTGGAATCAAGTTTTGTCAAGACTATGAAACACTCAGGGTGTTGGCTGGAGTTGCATCACAGTCAACCTACGCTTATGAACACCATGTACTCAGGAAACAAGGCAGTTGGGCATCCCATGAGGATTAACACGGCAGGCTTGCCAGTGCATGTGCTTCCATCCGTTCTAGCAAGTACTGCAACTGCGAAGAAGGAAGAGAAAAAACCCCAACAAATCCCAGCTCCTCACCATCCCAGTAAAAGATTAACTATTGTGAAAGATGCTGGACTGACAGGCAGAATTAGGGATGTGAGGGGTTTGCGAGGAGTTTTGGCATCAGTAACTAAGCAAGGTACATTACAGGAGATCTTTGGTTGATTCAATTTCTGTATGTAAAAGAGGAAAGGCGTCTCAAGAAGTTCTCCAGCTGCCTTCCAGAGTCTGACCTTAGAACTGCATTCACTCCACCTAATTTATACCTTAACTAATAATGATTATTAATTACCCATAGTTACATCAGCTATCTGAATTAATGATAATGCTTCTCAATTAGAAGTGAGTTATCCTTGGCATTTGGTGCCTCAGCAGATGCTACAAATCCAGGCCCTGCAGTATTATCTTCTCACATACATACACTCATAACCAAAGGTACTGAATATTGTTTCTGTGCAAGGTTAAACAAATGGCCTTGAAAATGCTTATTGTGAAATCAAAGTTATTCTCTCCTGAACCTAATAATTAGCAAATGAGCTTTAACTTGAGTTTGGGACTTTAAAATCTCTACTTAATATGGCAAGATGCAGTCAAAGACACTCAGGCCTTCATCCTGTCCATTTTCTCCTTCCATTTTTTTTTCTGCCTCCCTGGATCTATGGATACTAAGCCAGAGTGTTTCTTCTTGGATGTAGCCTGTCTGAAAGGCACTGCCAGGCAGATGTAGCAATTCTATGCCATGCACTCCATCCAGCCCGATTTTTTTGTGTGGAAAGCCACTTTCAGATAAACAGGTTTCCAAGCAGGAGAGTTAAATTTAACAGCCAGTGGATAGCTGCAGGAAAGCCTGTGGTACAAACTAGTTGGATTTCCACATCAAACTGAGAGCAGCCTCATGAATGTGCTGCTCAGGCGTGAATCACATTTTTATGCCATTTACAACAAAAAAAGACAACAGTTAATGGAACCCTGTCTTTTCCTCTGCTCTCTTCAGATGTACAAATAAATGCAATTCAGTGACTACTTTTTATATAACTTTCTTACATTTCTGTTGGACTGGATGAGACAGCAGTGGATGTCTCAGAGCTGTTTGCTTCCCCAACTGGCAACCCTCCTGTAGCAGTAGGAGGATTCGTACAGAGCTAGAATCCTCTGAAAACAAGGTTGAAGGCAGGGCTGTTACTAGTGGGGCCTATCAGATTAGTCCTGGGACATGAACTGATGTTTTGCTCCAGATTTAGTTGGAAACTCCAGTTTGTAGCCCTCTCAGAAACATCCATCCTCCAGAGGTGTGGGTCCTGTATGATGCCTGGGAAGCCTGGTCTGGTTACCTCTCACCACAAACCCCAGCTCCCAGAGGCTGCAGCCACTTTCCAAATCCCTGCTTTGAACAATAAAACAACCACATGCACATTTCTGGAGTGTGTGTGCATGTGCACAGATTGGGTATCGCTCTTTCAGTTCCCGGCTGGATCTCATTAAGATCAGGGTAAGATCACAGTAGAGTCTCTAAAACAGCCCAGAGAAAACACAAAAACGCTGTCAACTACCATTAGTTAACCTGGAATTGTAGCAATAGTTTTGTACATATAACAGCGAATTATTAAGCATACAACTATAAATACAAACAAACTCAAAGTAGCAGGTCTTCTTAAGGTCTGCAGAACTCAACCTTAAAATTTTAGGTGCAGTTCCCTAGTTAAATTACAAAGCAGTAAACCTAAAATTAACTTGTCCCGGGCAATCTTAAAATAGTGGATTGCTGGATATAAGCTTTTGGGTGTTCTCTAAACAGAACTGCTCCTGAAGAAATATAAAATTGGTTTATTACATCTATAATTACAGCAAAACTTTGCCCTATACTTTTCCCTCCTGGCTGGAGGAGACAAGTTTGGACGTATCACGTGAAACCGAGCAGTGAATATCAGAAGGACAAGAATACTAGAAGTGTTTGAGCTATCAAAGGTCTTGAGATAAATTCCATACAGCCTTATCCAGGACAATGCAGGTTTGTCTCTTCTACAAGACCACTTATAAGTGCATACAAACATACACAAAAATATGTACAGACATACATATATATATGCACTCTTATATGTACACCTACAATTACATATATACAGAAAAATAACCCTGCAGAAAAGATTTGCAGGCACGTTTAAAAATAGATGCTCGTGCACACACACACAAATACTTTTCAAAGTATTCACTTTTTTCCATATTTCTACTGTCACTTTTTCTATCAATAGTTTTATTTTTGTATAAAATTTGACACTCTGATCTTGATGAAACAAACAATAAAATACTCTGCCTGAGATCACAGAATATTGACAACATTGTCAGTCTCGGCAGAAGATGAGAGTCAGACTCCCCTTCACAAAACCATAAGGCTTGGTGAAAAATCAATCTGAGAGATTGACCTGCTTTCTGATTTTTCAGTTGTTAGAGTCACATTTCCAAGCTGTTCTCTACAGACCATGAAGGGCCAGAAACTTCTTTTTTATTGCTTAATGAAAGCTGAAAACTCATAATTTCACATGACTTCAGAAGCAGTAACTCATAGAGAAATAACAAATATTGTCACAGTCATGATAAACCATATGATTGGTCACAGTTTTAAGATTTTGAGGGTTGAAATGCACCTTCAGCAGCAAGTCATGCAGACAGACTTTTAAGCAAGGCATAAGATATAAAAAAAATCTGGAAAATATTTTTTTCATAAGAGAAAAGACAGAATATTGCTATTCTATAAAGGACTCCAATACAGCACGGATATTTTATAAACTCTTTCTGCAGGGACTGTAGCAATCACAATTTATTTTTAAATTCATCTTCTTTAACCCAGTACATGTAGAAACATTTTCAGGTAGAAGATTTCTCTTGGAGGAAGAAATGCATCTGATATCCCATGCTTTTCCATGGAATTAGATGTAGTGCCTAGTTCTTGATTGCATTTGCTATTGTACTGCAACATTTGATGATTAAGTCAGTAAACTTAACAATATTTAAACTGCTGTTCTGATTAGAGAGCTTAAAATACGTGGAGAGTAGTGGGGTTACTTTCAAAAGCACATGGCTTAATTTTTCTTCCACTGTAATAAATGACTAATTCAGAGAAGTAACATCAATACTGGGTATTTAGAACTTAAAAAAATTGAACTCCTTCTGTGATGGCATTTGCCCTCTAGTGCTTTTTCTACCGTTTTCCAGCCTACTGCTTTTCTTGAACTTTTTAAAATTTCCTCTCATAAACTGACAATTTCTACAAAAAGATTTGCAATACAAGAATAGAAAGAGCCTTTCCCACAACTATGCAGTGCAAAATTTACTAAAAATGTCAATACTTCTGAAAGCTCAGAAGATGCTTCTGTTCAAAAAAATGACCTTTAGGGTCAATAATAATGACTGTTACTTCTTGAAAAGTACCATGTTTCTCTTACAGACTATTTAGTATGGAAACCAAATTTTAAAATATTAAAAGGAAATAAGTAGCAAGTGAGACATATAAAGATTACCCTTTGAAGCTGCTATCTAGAAAATAAGTAATATGTTCATTTACAGCTAAGCTTGGATTAAACTACTAGCAGTGGATCTGAAAACAGAAAAATAAAATTGAAACTACTGTCCAAAGATTAACTTCTCATCTCAGAGAAAAAGCAAAAGGATTTCACTATGCATCTCCCAGTGTTTGCTCTGTTAAGCAAACTAAATTATGAACAAATTTTAGAAAACATGAAAATCCTAATTATTAAGAAGTTTTTGCTAAAACCTATTTTATTATGATACAAAGACTCTCTGCTTCCTGTGATGCACCAGGCTGATTTACATTATTTTACACAAAAAATAATGCATTCAAACACCTGTTCTTCAGACAGGTGACACCAAAAGACTGAAAAGAATCCAATACAGAAGTTCAGACCCATTCAGTTCTCAGCCTGAGACAGATCTGGCCGAAAAGAGTATGTGATGTCTGAACCATACTGATCTCAATCTAGGAATCACAGAGTCATAGAGTGGTTTGGGTTGGAAGGGACCTTAAAGATCAACTCATTCTACATCCTCTGCCATGGGCAGGGAGCCTTCCACTAGACCAGGCTTCTCAGGTCCCCATCCAATCTGGCCTTGAACACTTCCAGGGATGAGACACCCACAACTACTCTGGGCAACCTGTTTCAGTCCTTTACCATTCTCCCAGTAAAGAATTTCTTCCTCATAGAAGCTAAATTATTCTCTGTTTTTCCAGTGAAGAGAAACGAAGTTAAACAAAATGTATGCTAATCCATATACAATTTAAAACATTGAATATTCAGTGGCTTTTTCCTAGGGATTGTATAACTCATTTAATCAAAACCTTACTGGATAGGAAAAGCTCAATCTAAATATGAGGTTGTACTTTTGTACAAGAATATACTTTTTGTAGTATAAAGATATTTGCCCTTGACTCATTATCCTTTGACAAAATGACACAAGACAGCATTTCACAGGCACACAGGTGAGGTTATAACCCAACTGCCAAACCCACTTGCAGAACTGCTTCTGGGATTTCTTGTTTTCACCAGATGGTGTTAGGGTGGGATCAGTGGTGAGCACCAAACCTACCTATTTCTGTGGTAATTCTTTCTGAAATTCTTGCTGACAGCAACATGTGAAAAGCAGAGCTGTGAAGTCGTGCTTCCTGTGCATGAACTGGGATTTTCACAGTGTTCATCAACTGTCTGGGAAAGATAGCCATCCCCCCCATATGCTCCCCGTCTTCTTTCCTGAGCCCCTTCCAAACAGTTAAAAACAAGTCCCGACACTAGTCAATATTTTTTTGAATATACATTATCATGCCAAGAAATCTTGATTCTTTGGGCTTTGTGTTACATTTCAAAACAATACACAGCAACACTGGGCCTAGGACAGTCAGAAGTGCACACTTCCTTTCTTTTACAGTAGACTTGATACATGAAGATTTATCATGGATTTTGTTTCAAGGAGACCAAACAGAAAACACAACCAGCTTGTCAAAACTGTGGTGGATTTAGGGTGTAATTTTGAGGGTCTGTAAACAGACGGTGACATAAGATAGAAGTCTGATTTTAACTGAAATTACTTGGGACAGGCAAAAGTGAACTCTGGATGCATCTTGCCATCATCCTAGACTAACTTTGAACTAAGATGAAGGCATACTGGGATTGTGAATGATTTTGAGCCACTTCAACATGAGCTTCCTTAAATAGCAGGCATTCCTTCATCATACTTTCAGAAGGTAAACTACTGAGAGCATTTGGACAAGTCTGAAAAAAGGACCTCTTTTACCCTCAGTTTTCTTGGAAAGCAGATGTTCTCAGAAAAACATCTGGTCCTACTCTTATTAACATCAATATTTAAATATATAATAGCATACAATGTCTATGTATCTTAATATCTTTGACAATAATGATCCTAAATATTGTGTAGATACTTATTCATAACCCTTTTGACTCCTTTTCTTTTTTTTTTTTTTTTTTTTAAGTCTTCTCCTCTACACTGCAACTCAGTTCATCTGTTTTCAAACTTCAGTTAATCTGAAAATACACAAAGGAAAACCTGCCTGCACTTGCTTAATGCTATTTTGCAGCTAAGGTTAGGAACAATGAGAGGTCTTTCATTGTATGCACAACACCTTCACTTGGATGGAACATGTCAGAGTGCCTTCGAGCACTGGCTGCAAATGCCAGGAAGGCTGTAACATTGAGATTGCAGGTTTTGGGAAAGCTGCAATACACTTGGGCTTATCTGGATGTGAACATGTATCAGCCAAAAAGTGTTCTTTAAGTTTTTTGAAAGAAAAAGTTTGCAGAAAGAGGAGGTAGGAAAAAAAAAAGGTACCAAATCACACTATTTTTGTATCTAAAAATGACCCAGCATTAACAAGGATGGATCACTCCCACATTCCATCTCATGGAATGGCACCCACAGACTTGCAGCATTTCTAGCCTTAGGCTTCTTAATCAGAAACTCCAAACGTTGGCAGCTCAACAAATTAGTTCCTGGTCTGCCAGTCTAGAGAATGACAAGATTCAACCATACTATGGGAAATAAGTGGATTCTTTCATTTTACCTAACATTCAATGTTCAGCTCAGAAATCTTCATGTATCAATTCTGTTTACCTCTCCTCAGTAAATAAACTTAAGCTCCAGTGAATCTCACAACCTGTTGTTTTAATGCCATTCCCATGAATTTCAGCAAAGAAAGGCACAAAGTTCTGTCTGGGGAGGAATAACCCCAGGCACTAGGACACAACTCAGCCAAATGTCAGCAAAGCAGCTTTGCGTGAAAGGTCCTGAGGGTTCTGATGGACACTGACCATGAGGCAGCAGCGGCAAAGGTGGCCTTGCAGCAAAGGTGGCCAGCAGCTTCCTGGGCTGCACGGGGCAGTATTGCCAGCAGGGCAAGGGAGGTCATCCTTTCTTTTGCTCACCACCAGTGGGACATCAGGGTCAGGGGTGCTGTGTCCAGTGAGAGACATTGACTCACTGGAGCAAGTCCAGCAAAAGGTTATGAAGTTGATTAAGGGACAGGAGCTTCTGACATACGAGGAGGAGCTGAGAGCTGTGCCTGTTCAGCTCTGGTGAAGAGGAGGGTTGGGGGAAACCTGTGCCTGTGTGTAAACACGTGACGCAGGAAGTAAAGATGCAGCCAGGCTCTTTGAGGCAATGCCCAGTGAGAGGTCAAGAGGCAATGGGCATGAATATGACACAAGGGAAATTCCATTTAAACATAAGAAGATAATTTTTTACTGTGTTGGTCATTGAACAGGTTACCCGAAGGGTTATGGAGTCTGTATGCTAAGAGATATTCAAAACCTGACTGAGCATAGTCCTCAGCACCCTGCTCTGAAGGACCCTGTTTCATCCAGGGTGCTTGCACCAGACAATCTCAAGAGGTCCCTTCCCACCTCGACTATTTTCCTCTGTAATTGGTTTTTCCAACAATGCAACTTAATTTAAGATTTGTAGCTGTACTTTACTTGAAAGTCTAATTTTCTAACAAAACAGTGTAATACTTTAGGAATAAAACAGAAGTGCATTTAATGCTAACTCAACTCACAAGGTAGCCTATTCTGCACTAGCAGTTGCACAATTTCCTCAAATCCTTATTCTTTATGTATCATACTTCAACATCTAGGGCGTGTATGCATCCAATTCCACATCTTGTCCTCAATCTACAGATCTGAAACTGTTTAGCAATGTCCTCAGAAAAACTTCAGAATAAAATTTATAGATCTTATGAGACCCATAGGAGGCTTAGGACAAGACCTGAGAGAAAAGATAGCCATGAGTCAGCATGTGAATTACAGCCCAGCCTCAGCCCCTGCAAAAGCTATGCATACAAATTTGTCCTTACCACAGAGAGATAATGGCAAATATTACAGTTAAATAGTTGGGTGTGTGTGCGTTTGCATGTAGCTCCTCACTCTTCTGCAGCATTATTTCTGTGCATTACTCCATGACAACTCAGGTTTGAAACATGATGCAGTTGTAAATATCAATGAAATCCCACCTTGACCAGTACATTTAAACATCTTTTCATCTGCATCATAACTGTGCTTTGGCTTAATTCTGAGTCAATCCTCAATAAATGAAATTTTATTTAGCCTTGCCTCATTAATATTCAGGAAAAAGTATTTTTCACTTACAAACACTTTTTTCTAATTCACTTGCTTTAAACAGCAAGAAAGCCATTTTGCATTTATAATGTAAACTCTCAGAAATGCAGATCTTTACAACAGCACTGAAAGCAACTTGATAATTAAATCTATCCTAAACTTAACACTTATTTGGAAATATGCCCTTATGTGAAATGATACTGAAACAGTAAATTTATTCAGTTCCTACTTATTCCAGTATTCAACTATCAGATGAAAAACAAGCTTTAAAAAAGTACCTTAGTCCTAGTATTCGTGGTTAAAGTAAAAAATTTTACTCTACAAGTATAATGAATGTGGCTGAACAGCTGCTACAGCCACTGCTGGAGGAAAAGAAGCAATTTAATAAAGAGTAAAGTGATAATTATCCAGCATCCTGATTCATTTTAAGATATGGCATCTTCAAGCAACAGAACACACATACTCCCTTTAATTGATAACTGGAAACATTTCCTTGGGCTAACTAAATATCTAGTTGACTGAATTTTCATTAAAAAAAAATTGTGATATGATCCCCTGGGGAGAATGTTCTTCAATTATAAACAGTGTTTCATTATATATTCTTCTCTTATACCTTCTTGAGAAGCCCACATTAAGCTCATGCCATAAATCTCTTCAGAAGCAGACAGTATTTACTATCATTCATACTTTTTCCAGATCAAGAATAAATAAGAAGGCATTCTCTGGACAGCATTGCAGACTACGCACTTTCAGCACTACTAAAGCTCAAATCTACCCTCAATGATTTTCTTCTACAAATGGCATCAGCCACATTTCATACTTTGCAGTAAACATGATTGTTCTGCACCTTCTAAAAAGCTGGTAAAGGGAATGCTCCCAGGAGATGACCTTCTGTTATGCCGCTGGCTTGGGGAAGAGAAAGTTGAGCCAAAAGAAGAAGAATATTTATGGCAAATTAGGGTAATTGTTTTGTTCCTGCCTCATTTTCAAGATTTTTTTTCTGGGTATAGAGGGAGTGTAGTAGAGGCAGAGGAACTAAGCTGAATGATCTCTCCCAGCCTCATTTTACCTTGGTGTGCTGCTCTGTCAGTTCTTCCCACTGCTGCCTCCCTTCTTAAATTCCTGTTCAGCAGTGCAGCTCTCTCAGTGACAAGATTTGGTCTCAGCTCTATCAATGCAGATCTATAGATTTGCATCTAGATTAGTAGATCCTGCTGATCTATTAATTCGTATGCTGAAGTTTATCCTTCTGTCTCTGACCACATCACACTTTTTCTGCCTGTCCCCTGCTCCTCTTTCATTCCTACTGCCCAGCAATTCCCTACTACATTCAAAATGTTTGGGCGCCGTCATCTTCGTATACCTCTGACAGGTCCAACCCTTGTACCCTCAGCATCTCCTCCTGTCTCTGACTTGCTGATGTGGACATACCCTTCTAACCTGCAAAATTTGCCAAGAAGAGATTTTCCAACCTAGATATATGCCTTTTATTGTGGCTTGCTTGTTGCCCAACAAGAGACTCACGGTCTGAATGGAGAGAACATTTACAATTGCCCAACTTCAGGGCTTCTTTTAGCATTAGCCACTCCTATTGATCAGTACCATTAAAAGCAGTCAAGCAGATGGAAACTGCCATTTCTAAGACTGATGCTTCTGAGTAGGATTCTGTGTGGAGCAGCTCCATGCCCAGGGTACAACCTTCTTTTCCCAGTTCTCATTCACCTGATTCCTTTCAGGCTGCAGACTCTTCAGCTGCCATTTACTACTGATTTTTCAGTCATTGAAACTGGGAGCCCCTGGACTGGTGTTGCAAACACCTTTGTGGCAGCTAACCCTACTGAAAAAGGAAAGGACAACTGACACGTATGTGACACTTGTGCACCGTAGAAAGAACTGGAGGCAGAGAAGGAAGAGGCAATACGGGCCAGTTAAGAAGAAGGACAAGGAACGGAAAGGTGAAGAAATCAAAGAAGGAAGAAAATTTATTATATTATCTGTCATAACAAAACTTACTCTGATTTGTTCCATAAACCTTTCAAGGACGGACTTTGGGAGCAAAGCCAAGCATTACATTAGTACTAACCTTTGTGCTGATCTATGCTTGAGATAAACTGTATCACCATGGCTCAGTTTAAAATCTAGGGCAGAAACATACTATAAAACGAACTTTTCCTGCTATTACCCTGTGTTAAGCTTCGGAACCCTCACCATGAGAAAGACATTGAGGGGCTGAAGAGAGTCCAGAGGAAAACAATGAAGCTGGTGAAGGGTCTGGAGTCTTATGAGGAGTAGATGAGTGAGATGAGGTAGTTTAGCCTGGAGAAATGAAGGCTCAGAGGAGACCTTATCACTCTCTACAACTGAAAGGAGATCGTAGCCTGGTGGGGATCAGCCTCTTCTTCCAAGTAACAAGTGACAAGAGGAAATGGCCTCAGGTTGCGCCAGAGGAGGTTTAGATTGGATATTAGGGACAGGGCTGTCAAAAATTGGAACCTGTTATGAACCTTCCTAGGACATCTCCTTGTTCTCAATACCATGAGCATAGTTATTGACCATTTCCAGGCCACCATTGAATCCCCTTAGGAAAGGTTTCATCTAGCAAACAGCAGCTCTCTACAGAGCAGAACAGCCAAGGGGACAATGGCTGCCTTCCTTTCTTCCACAATTTTGCAGCTCATTTCATCTCATCTGGAGGTAGACCTTTAAACTAAGCAAGATGTAGGTCACATTATTAGGTCTAGAGTCAGGAGAGAAGAGGCCAAACTTGCTCTTCATTAGATCCAACCACAAACATCCTTCCCTTGTAGCTCAGCCAAATAGTCCCTATTGTGTAAGAGCTTCAGAAACCATCTACTAGGAAATGCAGGGCATGCAGGAAGAATTTAGGGTGTCTCAGTTTGGGTTTTTAAGTGCAACACATCACTGACCATTTAACACAAAAACTATAATAAAGCCCAATCTCTTCAGCAAGTTTTTGTCAGAATTGTAGTGGCATTGTTGAAAACATTATAGTCACTGACGCTTGTAGTAGAAAATGAAAGTTATTTTAACAAGATCCTGGAACTACCAATTACCCTCCTGTCATCCATTTTGCATCAACCAACTGCACAGACATTGAATGAAGAAAAGAAGTGACAAACTTACGTCTCTGGAACACAAAAGCAGAACCTTTAAGTTACTTATTATCTTCTTCATTTGACAGAGGCACTGCTGCACCCAGACCTGGCCCACGGCAGCTCATACTTGGAGCGCTGTGGGGTGTTGCACCAAGTCTGCTGCCAGCACATGGGAGCATGGGGCTGCCGGTCCTCACCTTCTCTGCTCTAACAGGATCTAGCACTGTCAGATCATGCTGCGCATCCCTTCTCTACAGGTTTTTCTGAGTGTGGGGAAGGAAGCTCTTAGTTCTGGACATTGCCATTAATTTATATGCCGTAGGTGACTATTTTTATTATTAATCTTCTGCACCTGTGCCCAGCATGTTGGATGGGTGAATTTTAAATAAATTATATTTTGCATACTCACTCTTTTTGTGATTTTATTATGCAAATAATGCTCCTCTTTTCACCTCTGAAACCATCCACATGCCACAATTTCAAAGTCAGACTAATTTATAAATATGCTGAGAAAGGCAGATCTTTTTTATGGACTCAATACAATAAGAACTGATTTCTGTTACTTTGTAATCTGGAGGGTAAACGGGAGAACCCATTGTTTTCATGTGCTTTTCTTTCTCGGAAAATAGAAGTTTAACTGTAATTTTTATCTATGCTGATATTCTGTTCGCTCCGTATTACTGCAGGTCATCTTAAATTGTGCCTGTTCAACTGACTGTGGGTATTTTATAATTTTCTGAGACACAGATGCAACTCTCAAAGCAAAAACCACAATAATTTTTTGAGGTGTTTGGAAATGGATGAATTCCCAAGGGGGGGGGGCTAGGCACTGGAGCAGGAGAGGAGGACAATGTGGAGGACAAAAAGAAGGAGAGCTGGCAGCTTTCTGAACATCTGGATTGCTCTCTGGAGGGTGCCCTGGAAATCAGTGGAGTTTGCAGCAGAATATATTGAAAAGATATTGAGCACATAATCCTCAGCTCCTTCATAAATGTTGATCCACAGCTGGGTCACATCAGCTGCTTCAGAGCAGGAGCGGTAGCAACAAATGTCATCAGTGCAGAAATACGTTGGCTTTGTTAAGCCTTGGGTTTTGCAGAGGCAGACACAGACTGGTCCCACACGTCATGGTCATTTTTGACTCCCTGTGAGGTTAGGGTGGAGAGGCACCCTTCACCACCCATTTTATCTGCTGGTTCAAACACCAGAACCATTTTTCTCAACATTTGGGGTCATATTGCCTAAACTGTAGATATTTATTAAAGGCTTTCAATGTATATGTACTGATTATTTATCACTCAGAGCACAGGTCAGTCATTCTTGGCTAGAAAATTACAAATATTTTTCAATGCTTTCTTGATCTTAGTCTCAAAGATTAAATTAGTCAGTTGTCTCTGCTGGAGTCAGTCCTGCTGTACTGGATTTGGTCCAGTTTCAATCTATGAGCTCTTGCGGGACATTTTTCTATTGCATTAGTTTCATATACTTCTTACATCTGAGCCTCTCTTCAGCCTAACTAGGAAAGCCAATAGTCAACATTTCTGGTTAGAACTCCTTTCTTCATTATCGTCTTCAGTTATTATTTTAGCTTGTTTTCTCTAATGAGTGCCCTGTCACCTCTGTATTATGCAAGACTTCTTTGGTGCATCCAAACCAACTACCAAAGTAACTACCAACCCCAAAGACACTCACTCTAATGATGAATCCAACTGATCAGGTAGACAGAGAAATAATTCAAAGGAATCATTAGCAATCTTAGCTTGCACAAAAAAAAAAAGAAGGAAACACAATACAAAAGCATGTTTGATCTGTTCACATTTAACATCAATTATGGAGATAATGTAAATTCAACAGATTTCAAATTTTAATTACCTTTAAATTTGCATAGTGGTTTACTAAATGCCTTTTTGTTTAAGTCTGTTTAATATGGTATTTAATTAAACCTCATTCTAGGTCAAAGGAATTTAATTAAAAAAAGTTATTGCCTGTAGGTCCTACATAAACAGCGTTGAGCACACCTTGTGCTTGGAGCTCATATGATCACCAACAAAGTTGCTTCCTTGCTTATAAACCTGAATTACTGGAAATGGGGAAACAGGGAAATGATTTGCCATTGGTAAATTCCAACTTAAAACACAGGTGCCGCACAAGAAAACACTTCTGCACAGAGGTGTAATTGGTGTAAGTGGAATCCTGCACAGAAGCCCAGCACACATCATTTTCAGAGTGGGAACAGAAGGAGTGAAAGGATACAATATTTAAAATTATATTCCAAAGGATTTTAGTACAAAACACTGAAAAAATCCAAAACACATACATTCCTCTTCTCCAAGGTGCATCTGACACAAAGCTGGTAGCATTAGGATGTCTTTAGGACCTGTACATGGCCCAAAGAATATAAAATTTGATGGACAACAATCCAGTCATCAATTTAAAAATGTAACAGTTCAAACAATGCTCTGCCAAGGCCCTGGACAATCTTGCATAGATTAAAAAGATATTTAAGCCTTGGCAGTATTTGTCCCTTACCCTTATAATATTTTTCATTTCTAAATGGACATTTGTCCAAGCTGGTGGCTATCTTGAGAAGCAGGTCCATCAACTGTGGGTTGTAACACTTTGCTGATTCTCCTGGTCCTGCTCTCTCCATTCAAAATGCTGCCAGACAGACTATTTTCTGTTTCCTTGCTTTGATGATAATGGATTCGTATTTGCAACAGCAGACTCGGAAATGTCTGAAGACTCTCAAGGTCCCTCCAAGCAGAACCTATCTTTACCCATCATTTCTTATTTGTTACTGAGCTATTGATCCTAAGTCTGCCAGGGACACCTGCCTGTGCTACTCAGTCAGAAAAATCTCTGAAGACAATCAGATTTTCTCCCAAGAGGCTCCCACTTCTGGGCAGAGTTTGTTCAAAACACCTGTGAGGCCACCCCTTACTGTCATCTTGAAAAATCTGAGAAGAAATCTAAGAATCTCTTTAGCATGATGTCTACAAAAAAATTTTGGTAGATTTGTTTGGATTCTGGCTTATTTTAAGAGAGAGATACTGTCTTATTTTTCTTATCTATCTATTTCTTGCATTTACCTGCTGCTTTCTGACATAGTTAGCACGCAATCTTCTGCAGTCTTTGCAGTCCATATTCATAAAGCAGTGAGGGCAGCAAGGTGCTGGCCCACAAGGAGGGCTTCTGAAATGCTGTCATAATACAAATAAGCACAAAGAAATAACAATAGCATGTAGAAAGGATTAATTTTCTCTTCTGCTTTCATCAGTAAGAAAAAGAGGACTCCAATATTCAGACAGAAAATAACCAGTGCATATTGCACACAGACCACATATACCACTTAATGTGCAAAGAAGGATTTCACAGTATGCCTTGTGATTGACTTCACAGGGAATTAGTGTGCATATCTGCAGAGGAGTTCCATACTTCTTGATGACCCCATAAAAGAGAGTCTAGGCTGAAGCATACTTAGGTACCTTCATGTCTGCTTTACCTAATTCTTGGGCCCTTCACCACAGTTCTCTCTTCTGGGGGTGAGGACACAGGTAAAAATAAAAAAAATAAGCCAGAATCTAAACAAATCTGTCAAAAGGCCACTCTCTGGAGTTATGCTCTTTGGCTCAAGACTGTTTAGAAACACATGTCAAAGATAGCATGCACTGTCATACAAACCATCTTTCTTCTCTGTTTATCCTATTCTAAAACTACTTTAAATGCATTAAAGAAAGGAGAATATGCACCCAGTAAGACACATCAGGATTGCTGCTTGATTTTCAGATGTTTGAAGCCACCAGAAGCTCTTTGCAGGCCTTGTGTGTCTCAAAATAAATCTTAAAGTATTTAAGGCTGAACTTTTGACACCTGTGGTTATCTTGTAGCAACCAGGCTACCCCAGGGAACACATGTACAAAAGCAGTCACTATTTTTTGCAGGCTATGTGGCCCTGTACAGATGCTTATTTAAGGGAAGCTTTGAACTCTGAGTGAGATGCAGAGATAGAAAACCTTGAAACACTGTGGCAAATTATATATATATATATCACACACAAGGAAGCACCCTCAAAAAGTGATCTTGTTTGCGTTCTCTCTAAATTTCCATCAGCACAGATTCTAACTAAACAAACACTGTTCATCTTGTGTTGTTATTTGGAGAGAGAACCCAGTGGAAACTCCACTTCTCTCAACCATGTCCTAGATCTTTTAGCTTTAAACCTCCACCACCCCCATCCCTGGACATTTCTACATTCACCTTCAAAAATTAACCCTTAAGTCAGCTGTACCTTTCCAGATCCCAAGGCAATTGGTTACTAAGCAACTGCCCCTATTTTCTCTGGCTTGCTTTTAATTGACGACTGTGCTAAATAATATCACCAAAGAGAAAAGGCACTCTCTAATGGTGAATAGTCATTACTAAAGTCATAGCAAGGGCTTCGGTATGAGGGAAATGGGTAGAGGAAAGCAGTCCCTCCCTGAAAATGTCCTCTTATCACCAACAAATAATTGCTAAATATGCAAGGGAAGACCTTTTGCCTAAGAGTGCAGAAAGAGGCTCATATGAAGGTGACCTGCCCCAGGGTTATCTCATTCTTCCTTCTGCCCATCCACACCACCTGACACAGCCTTCCTCAGATGGAGGGAACCATTGAACTGCCCTCCCTTCCTCTGGGAAGAGACCTACACCTGTTTCTTCACAGACAGAACTTGCAGTTGATCTACCCTGTCTGCCCCAGGAAAAAGATACAGAGGACCCTTGGGGAGCAAACCAAATTGACAGAGATCCTGGTGTATACGGGTGACCAACTCCATCACTGGAGTTTGGATCCACCAGGCTCAAAATGAGATCAGCCCCGCAGCAAGTGTTTTGGCATAGATTTTCAAGGAGGCCAAATCCAGCACTCACCATGTTCCCACGCTGATACCTTGCACATGCAGCAGGTTGGTTTGGAAACAGAGCTGGAATTTTTGCAGCAATTTCTGAAATTCAAATGCCACCTTTCAAAAAGTACAGGTCCTTCTGCTTTTGGCAGTACAGTCTCTCGGAGTACAGTGGAAACATGAAAAAAACCGCTACAGCTCCATACGCCAAATAGGACATGAACAAGCTTGTGTGCAGGCAGAAGGTGAGAAAATACTTGATGAGAAGAGTGCTAATGTGAACAATGAACGTTCCAGTACATTAACCTCCTAATGCTTTGGTAGTCATTAGTCATTACAGCAACTAGTTTCTGCCTGGACCAACTCAGTAAATCAGTTTCCATACTGCTGTACAAATTTCAAGAAGAGAGTTAAGTTGGGGAGGATAAGCTTTAGCAGCCTCCACTGGATGACATTAAACTGGTACAGAAACATTGTAAAAATAGAGCAATTTTACTCAATACTCCCATTGCTGTGTTAGGTGGAAAGTTGTGATGGGCATCTTGCTGCCACTGTAGACATGTCTAAGGCAGTCAAGATGCCAGTAGATATCAGCAGATGCTGACTAGACCTGCACTACAAACCTGACCTCACAGATGAATTTACGTAACATCCACAACAATGGAAATAAAAAATAAATCTATTAGTTTCCTTATTTAATGAAGGGAGAGTAAATTATGTCATTGATTTTTAGAAAGTGTGTTTAACCAGAAAAACAACTGACCTCAGTCTTGGGCAAAGGAGTAGTGGTATCAAACATTTTCATAAAGTGAAAGCTGTGGAGCAACCTTTTAAAGGGAGCGCTGCCTGGCTTCTCCACATAACTCTTCACTCCCTGAAAGGACAATTCTTGTCCAAGCAAATTCAGCCAGGCTGCAGAACTAGACCTTACAGGCTCACTTCATCCCACCAAACTCAAAGCATTCAAATAAAGGCCTTCATAAGTTTAGAACCTGATTACTTTATATTCACTGGAGGAAGAATACCGCTTCAAATTTGAACTGCCCACTGGAAGCCTATCTGAATTGGTGGCTTAAAAAGAGTTTCTTGTCTTTCAACTCCAGGTGTATAGTGCAAGTTTGATGGGAAAAAAACATGTACTATGTCATGGCCACACACTTCCAGCACCAAGGAAAGAAACACTTCTCCATTACGCCTCATTTTCTCCTCTGTGCCAGAGAGACTTTCCAAAGGGATAAGAATGAAACATTTAACTCAAGATCTTCAAGAACTCAGAATTAGTTTGTGATACCTGAAATAGCACTACTGATACACTTCCTTTACATCTCATCCTAACTTGTGGCACATATCTTCAAGACATCCCCTGTCAGACAGCTGATAAGATTTGGTCTAGGGCTCCAAGTGACTAATTGGCAAGAATATATCTTAGCAAGAATGCTTTTAGTTTATGTGTTTGACATCTTTATACACATTTTGTGAGATGATAAACACATTTTCATCAGATTTCCACTGCTGCTATACGGTGGCTCACAAAACAATGAAAAAATTAGATGTAATGAGGCTCATTAAATAAATTAAAAAGGGAAGATCTGCCATTAAAAGGGCTTTTAGAACTTGCAATATACCATTCAGGTGGAGAAGATAGTCTGTACCTTGCTCCCCTGGTATTTCTGGTAGATGGCCAGATAAGCCTCTGCCTCTGTCATAGGAACCAGTGGACTTGTGAATAGAAGCAGTCACAGGAACATTTCAAAACTGAATAGGAGGCAGAACAGAAACACCTTTCACAAAAACAGATGCAAGCCAAATGTCCTTAAAAGTGGGGAAACTGTGGGAGATGTCAGCAGATGGACGTGGTAATACTGAACTAGGTAATAGCTTCAGATGGACAGATGACTACTAATTCAGGGGCACCAGGCCAGAAGTCCAGATGTAGCAGTAGGGTGAAAGAGGTACAGGCCACAAGAAGATTCAGATGGGATAGTTGCTGCCTGTCTTCTCTCTCCTTGAAAGTAAAGGAGGTTCAGACTATGTCTTCATGCAACAGAACCACCACCACCCTTCCCCACCCCCTCCCCCAGTACCATGGATGAGTATTAAAGATTCCTAATGGTATCATCAGTCTCAGGGCAGCACTGAAAGCAGCAGGAACTGTTGCCTGAAGAGGATCTTCAGGATTGGTTTGTACTTCACCAAACACACAGCCGCCTTACTGCCAGACTGCGTGTATTTGGAGGGCTGGGAAAAGGGAGAATCTCTAAGAAACAACATCAGCCTCTGCCTTAACAGCTGTTTCCCATTTCAGTCTGGCAGTGTGACTGGATGTCCTCTGGAAACAGATATGTTTCCAGAACTACAGCAGTCCCTAAAAATGTAACATAATTCCTACCATCAGCTTGTGACACATGCAAACAACTAGACAGCACTGTGCACCTTCCATCAGGATTATCTGAGTATTTACGGGAGCACAAATGATGCTTTTGTGTGACCCCCACACAAGCACTTCAGGTTTTTGTCTGCACTGCAGCAACTCTCGCTTGAGCTATGCTAGAGAAGTGCATCTAAAGCTAATTCTGCAGTGAAAAATCTGTCTAGATCATTAGAGAAAGCCCCAGCTGGTGTAGACACATACACTGCTTAATTATTGTTAGAGGCGTGGTTCAGAAAGATGAGGTGGTTTATTACAATTGCTGTCAGTATTAGCCTTCCTCCCCCATGCTTTTCACACACAAGTGTGTGCTGCTTCTCTGACCTGGCTGGAGGACAAACCCAACGGCAGCAACTCAACTGTTTTGGAATTGCTGGATTAAGAGTAGAGTGGGTTTAATATTTTTGGTTTTTTTAATGGTAAGATTACTCAAGAAAATGAATCAAAATGTATCAGAATATCAAATGGAAGGGCTCTGTCATCACTTATTTCAAGGTATTTCAAGGTAGTCTATTGAACCGAACCCTACCACTACCATTATGATAGCAAAATCTGGTGCCAGTGTGGCACTTAGCATTTCTCCATGCCTTTACATTTCCACTTCCTTCTATTTTTAACAGATTTGCCAGTAACAACAACTATTGCATATCTAACTTCTGGCTATTTCCTAAAGCCTGTGCCTCTACCTAAACCCATCACACTGCAAAACTCCCCTGTAGAATTCCTGTTTTAGACATTAATGCCTAAAATAATGTCTTCAACAGAAGCAGCAGATGCACGAGACAGAAATAAAGACATACAGAACAGGAAAGAGGGAGGACAGCACTGATTAAGTTTGCTGTGTTACAGCTTGTTCTTCCAGAAAGGCTTGCTGTCAGCTGTTCCCTAGCACTGTGCATGTGTCTCTTCTGGCTGGAAAGCACTGCATTGTGTGTCAGATGCAGCACAATTTCTCCTGGCTATTGCTCATTAATTGCAGATCCACTTCAGGGTCATTCAGCCTCTGTTCAACAGGATGCTGCATTTCACCTTTATAAAAAAACCTTCCTTGGCCACATTAACCAGCAGACCCTACAATGAGAGACATGATATACTAAATAAGTTTCATCAGTTGTATATTTTCTCAGATGCCATATAAAAGAATGGTGCACTTCTTTAAAACCTGTAAGGATACAGACCAAAGTGTAACTAAGGGGAAAAGAGAGGACCCCACCTCTCCTAGTCATACGTCCTTAACATGTCCTTTCCCAAGGAAAGCACTGTTAGACTGGGAAATGGAAAGAAAGCATATTGGTTCAGTTTGGTCATAAATGGGTGGATAATAAGGAATAAATGTATCACACATTATCAAAATAGGAAAAAAAAAAGACAATTTTGTACTTATTTCCACCCAGTTCAAATAACTAGAGGGAATTTGTGTAGCTTTTCTTTAAATTTCCCAAGCTGGAGAGATGTTTATAAGATTTCACTGCCTTGACTATGTTTACCCTGTTTTATGTTACCAAAAAGAGGACTTAGACCTGATAAAATATACTTCCAAAGAGCACATTAGTCTCCTTTTGGAACGATGAGTTGCCATTAAAACTGACAGGTATTTTCGATAATTTCCCATGGGAAACTCTCCCCTGACTCCTCTAAAAGCTTTTCAAACCCCACTGCTGCTGCCATTCACAAGTCACAAGCAAAACACCCTGCTCCTGCTGTCCATTTCCAAGCACTTTTCAAAAACAAATGACAAACTCCCCAACAAGTTGTTACTGAATACAATTTGCTTGCCCTCCTTGATTCTGTTATAAGGAAGTGTTTTGTTCACATTACTTTTCCTGCCAAAACCATATTATCACAAGTTAAAGGGGGAAATTACTTTGCAGGAGCCTTTAATTAAAAGAGGGTTGCATTTCATTGCCTTTTTTCTCTGTGATAGACATTGCTATCCCTCCCCTCTCCTTTCTCCATCTTCCAAAAGCCAATCAGGAACAGGTTGGCACGATGGCCTCCTACCCACTGAAATTTACTCCTTTTATACACTGTCAGAATGCAGCATTGCACAGTGCAATCAATAGCTGTTTTATTCACTGAGGGCTTACCTGGCGCTGGCTATCACACTGTGCTTTCTAGTAGTGAGCAATAATTACAAATTACAATTTTTTTCACCAGTGTGTTTATTTAGTATTAATAAATAATTGCAAGTAGCACAGTAGCAGAGCCAAACTTTTTGTTTTAAAATTATTTTCTTGTCCCACTAATTGTATCTGAATTGTTCAAATTTTAATGTGTTGTTGAAAGTAAAAATTAAGAGCATCTTCTTCTATATAGTTAAATTTTCTCTGAACTAGGAAACTACTTTTTCATGCCTGCCATGAGTCTAAGTGAATTGCTATGTTCATTTTGTTCATTATGCGTTGTGTGAGCATGTGTTTTTTCAATGATTAGATTCTTTACCTCTGCTTCACTTCTATCTTCACTCCTATCTAGCTCACTGAAATATCAGTCAGAAGCCTGTACCAGACATACCAGTGCCATTTATGATCAGATATCTTTCCTGGATTTGCTGCCTGGCAGATCACTGCAAGATTTTAAGACCTTCTGCAGTAATTTCATTTCTTTCCTTGAAAGAGAATTTTTTCCTTTAAATGCATTCCCTCTTCCTTTTGGGGCTGATACACATCTATGAAGCATATCCTGCTTTCCTTGCTTAAAAACCCCTGGATCAGCAGAAGTGTGTGCACAAGTAGGTGTTAAGGGTTTCTTTGACAGTATGAGGCATTCGGATGGTACACTCCTAAGCTCAATTCAGAAGAAACTATGGGAGTTTTATTTTCACTGTTGTACAGCACAAATTTATCACAATTGGAACAAAAAGACTTAGCAAAAAATCCCATAAGCACATCCTTGTCAAGAAACGATTAAATAGCTCCTGAGACGAGTCACAAGCACAAACCCATTCTCTTTTCTCAGGAGATGCCTTTCAAAGCCAAGAGGTAAAAAAGGCATGATAAAATATAGGGTTCAGAAAAAGATGACCTGAGGTTTACACATGGAAACATTGAGGAAAATTAAAGTAAATTACCCTAAAGAATGAAGTCAGTGTGTAGGAGGATGTGTACCTCAAGCCTACAAGTAGATGCTTTCACTTAAGCGTAAAGAAATCATAACTCTCAATGTCGTATTTCTCCTTAGAGGATTTTATGAGCTCTATCACAGATGCATTAACTTAAAGCATTAGCAGATTTGGGTTATCTTTTCCTCATGTATTTGGGTATATATGGCCCTTCTTGGTGACGACTGATTTGAAAGTTGAACTCAGATTTAACATGTTGATTTGCTCTGCTCTATTGCTATAAATCTCTCTCACCCAAAAATAACTGCAGGAGGGGTGACAAAAGGAGGAAAGTCCTGAGCACAGCCAACGCTATAGAAATATAACCTGAACTTAGAACTGAATCTTAGAAATATTTGAACCCACTGAGACTTTAGTATTTCCACATCATCCGTCTCAGGTATTTCTGTGAACATGCCAGGTTACAGCCAGAGTGCTGTGCTGTGTTGGTCTTCTTGGTGGGAGAGAATTGCCACTGCAGGACAACAGAAGCTAAGGCTGGTTAAGAAATGACATTATAAAAGGCATTTTAAGAATCTGAGTTATAAAAGCCATGGTTCTAGTCTAAAGAACAACTCCATTAAAGAAAGCGTTGCTAGATGCTTCTATGTTTATTATGTGCTAGTAACTCTGGGCTGAGTGTGTGCAATTTGTGAGTACAAAGACATTTTTCTTCTAACAGCCAATCTTAAAAACTCAAGCTGGGATCTGAGAGGTGAGGTGGGCTTTTCATTCTCATACCTCATTACCTGGGAACATCAATTAACATATATTTGCTTATGCAGCTGTAACTGATCCTTATTATTCTATTTTTTACTCTTGAAACCTGTCAGAATACAAGAGCCAAAAAATGCAAACCAGACTACAGAGTTTACACAACGATGACCCAGTGCCTATAGACCATAACTCAGCATACATGAGCACAAATTGAAAACATCTGACAAAAGCCACAAATGTTGCAAAACCAATAACCCAGATAAACGGTGAAGATACACTGTTTAGAGTCAAACCTTCCCCAGATGATTGCATGGGTTGTTATGGTCCTCTGAACTCCTGTCAGTATCTTTTCAGGAATGAGTGCTCAGGGCTCTATGTATTATCCTAGACAAAGTCACAAAAGGCCAGATTGGATGGCTATTACCTCCCTATATTATCATGTGGTATCTCTGTCATCACTTCCCTGGTGGCAAGCATACAGTTTTGTGAATTTATATTTAACCTATGGCTTAAGCACTAGAAGGGTAGGAGTTTATCAAAAAGGCTTTGAGCAACAGCTTGTGCTCCACCCACATGTGCTACAAGCCACCAGTCCAGCTTAGATGAACCCAGCCTGGAGCTCCTGCCTCTCTCCTGAGATCAAGACTGGAAGCAATTTAAGTCAGTAGCCCTTCTGTAATGAAATGAGATTTTTAGAAGACTATCCCAAATTACAATTAGTTCATAATAATTAGCAATGAACAATAACAACGAAAATAGCATTCATTCACTTAAAATTATTTTTAATGTTATAATGACTGGTACATAATTATACAAGAGAAGGGCTATTTAAAAGAGGGGAAAAAAGAACATAACTTCAAAAGAAGAGAATTCATTTGCTGTTTACTTGCTTCAGGGTTCTAATTACTCTGGAAACCAGCAACCCTCCTGATAGGATTACTGACACGAACACAACTGCAGCTGCAAGGAATGCTGAGCACATCAGTTTTTTAGCACCATTAAAACAGTCCTCTATAAATACCAGATGCATCTATCTATCTATTTCTCTCCCTTCTCAGCACTCGCTAGCGGAGCGGTCGCAGAGCATATCGCAAAAATGAAATGTGTAGCCGTGGCAGAACTGGCGCAGCCGAGCAAGTAATTTGTATCGGGCTGTATAAGAGTTTAAGTTTTATTATTAAGTATATGTCACAGATATACTAGCACCAGTTCATCTTCTTTCCCATTATAGTTCAGATTTATACACTTATTAATAAAATCCAGACGGTCATTTCAACACCCTCATTTAGCAAAATAAGCCAGTCAAATCTGGTCAGAGTCGCATGGACTCCATGCGGCAACGCAGAGAGCTCTGGCAACTTTAATTGTTGCTGTCTAGAGGAGATTTATGATGCTATCCATCCTGGTCCTAGCTAATAAATCACATCTTCCTCCAATCTTCAGTGGATAGGTTAGATGAAAAAGGCTGGTAGGTCTCTTTAGTGCCTCCTGAAAGTGGTACAGAAGTAGGAAGGGAGCCACAAGGCTCTGCACTGCTTTTGCTTTTACCCATATGGATTCGCAGAGAATTTGTTCTGCTGATGGGGTTTTGAAAACCATTAAGAGGAGGATTTTTCCTTAGGAATGGAGGTTGAAGGAACCTTGAGCTGCTATTCTGTTCTGGTCCCAGCATCTAAAGCATTTGGTTTGGTGTCTCTATGCCTCATCCTCCAAGAAGCGACCCTCAAGTGACCCTTCCTACCATATGTCTTGGTCAGTAGGTAAGCTCTACAGGACAGTCATTGCCTTCTACCATGCATGCACAGCCACTCTCACCATGGGGTGGCAGGTACAACAGCAATAAAACACAACAGCTAAAAGAGCAGGAAAATATCTTCAAACGTCAAGTTTTTGCATTCTCTCCCTCACCCTCACTTTTCTAGCCAGCTAATAAGAAAAAGCAACATTGCAGAGCAGTTAGGCATTTCTTAGGTTCAGTGGAAATAGCATGAAGGAGGAAAAAGTATAAATGTTCTACAAAATAATGCATTTATCAAAACACTCAAGAGACGGGGAAATGCAAAAGCAGAAGTTTCCTTAAGAGATTGTCCTGTAATGGTCTTTGGGCAGCAAAATCCGTGGATAAATTAAAATTCTTACATGATACTCTTAATAAAAGTATTACTGTAAGACACGCAAGTGTAGCAGGCAGCCTACACTTAGTTATCACAGAACAGTATCACAAAACATTCTGAGTTGAAAGAGACTCACAAGAATCATCGAGTCCAACTTTTAAGTGAATGACCCATGTGAGGATCAAATCCACAATCTTGGTGTTATTAGCATCATGCTCTAACCAACTGAGTTAATCTGCAGCCTGGTACAACAAATCAGATGGGGCACAAGAAGCACACCACTGAAAGAACCCTGGCTTTCCAATGTTTAATATCTTCATAAGTGATACGGATAATGGAATAAACTGTACAGTTTGCTATTGATACCAAACTGAGTGGGCAAGTGGACACTTTGGAAGGTAGAGCCATCCTGCAGGAAGACTGGATAGGCTGAAAGAGTGGGGTTACAATAATCTTCTGAAGTTAAACAATGGCAGGTCTAATACTTTGCAGCTGTGGAAACATAATCCAGGGGTTCAGCACATGTGTGATCTACCTGTGTGATCTGCGGAAAGGGACCTGGGGCTCCTAGTGGACAACAAGCTCCATGTGAGTGAACAGTGTGCTGCTGTGGCAAAGAAAGCCCACAAAATGCTGTCCTGTATGAACATCTGCATCCCCAGCAGAGAAAAAGAAGTAATTTTCCCACCCTACTCTGTGCTTTTCAGGCTGCACCTGGAATACTGCATTCATTTTCGGTCCCTGCTATACAAAAAATTGTGGACAGGCTAGGAGAGGGTCCAGAGAAGGGCCACAAAAAAGGAAAGGCTGAGAGAACTGGGTTTGTACAGCCTTGAGAAAAGAAGGCTTAGGGGAGACCTTATTATCATGTTCCAGTACTTAAAGGGTGGCTATAAAGAAGATGGAGACTACCTTATCACAAGGAGTCACAGGGAAAAGGGGAGAGATAATGGGTGCATGTTACTCCTGGGGAGATTTTGATTGGACTCAAGAGGAAAATATTTTACAATGAGAACAATCAGCCTTTGGAATAATCTTCCCAGGGAAGCAGTGAATTCCCCAACACTGGACACATTCAAAATTCAGCTGGAGATGGTGCTGGGCCATCTTGTCTAGATTATGCTTTTGCCAAGAAAGGTTGGACCAGATGATCCTTGAAGTCTCTTCCAAACTGTCATTGTATGATTCTATGGTTTTACCTGTCATTCCAGGGCATCTCTGTAAGTTATACAAATATATTGCCTGCTAATTCATGTGAAAACATATTTATCTATTAATAACAGAGACATTGCCCTACTCCTCATGTTAAGAGCATTCCCAATGCAACACAAACAGAATGTCTGTGCATTAGAGTGTAATACACAGTAATGTGATCCAAGTTTAAATGAGCTGGCTAAAAAAAAAAAAGGAGCTATGGTAACAGAGTACAAAGTTTTTCCTCCTACAGGTAGGCTCCTCTGAGCTCCCTGGCTGGGTTATGTTTCTCCATGACATACTATAGAAAGCAGTACAGACGTACCCAAAGACAAAAAAACCAGAGCAAATGCAGAAACACATGGAGCATAAAATGGCCTGAAACAAAAGACAAGAAAGTTAAGTTTAACACATATACAAGAGTCAGCCCTGAAAAGGACTCCCAATCACTCTGGGAGGCAGTTTTCCAAAGACTGCAGAAGTTCACTTTGCATAGGCATCACAGGTTCATAAAGACTGTAACACTGGCCTGGAAATACTGGAACTCTTCACTTATTTTGAGTTAAATGTGTAACAGGAGGAAAAGATTATATCACATCTTTATTATCAACCTCATTAATGAAAACAGAATGAGACTTAGTGCTGCAAATCCTAATTGCTGGCTAATGCTTAAAACAGCAAACAGTACCTACTTCGTGTGCAGTCAGGCCCATTAAGCATCCAGCTTACTTCTCCCCCACACTTCTGAGATGATGTTCTGCCTTCGAAGGGGAAAAGAGGGAAAAAGAATGCTACCTGCATTCTCATAATAGCGTCAGTTGTGAAAAAGACTCAGCTTCATGATTTCCCAAGTTGCTATTTTTGTACATGCTTGGAAAAAGCGCAGCTTAACAAAACTTCACAATCAGCGATCCTCAAAAATTGTTCAGCTTGTATTTGCCAGCTCTTTACTAAGCCAAATAATTTTTTAAAAAAACAGCTTAGCAGAGATTACCACTCAAATTTAGATTTGAATTCTTCTGTATGACATTCATCAGTAGAAATAAAATACTTTGGAGACAAGAACAATCGTATTGTTTCATTTGCTTGAAATATTTCAGATGGGGTCAGCAATAAAACTAGATAGCTTTTAGATATGAGCACAGCAAAAAAACTGTGTTTCACAGAGGGAGTTCAGAATGACTCTGGCAAATAACCTGCTCTTCTAACAGAAAAAGAGCGAGTAAGGTCAGGTCAGCACGTGGTCCAACTTGTTGGGCTGATGAAGGTCTTGCTGTTCTTTGAGCAGTGTGTTGTGCATCCTAATACACTGAGTTTCAATGCTTTCCAGGGGCTATCTCACAGGGAAAAGCAAACACAGTGGCAAATGTTCCAGAAACTCCAAAGACTAAGCCAACCTTATGATCTACACACATTATTTTCCCTGAAGGCAAGTCAAAGTAGGATGCCTTTCACGTGCAGGTATTTCAGAGTGTTCTTCCTCCTTCCTCATGAGACATCACTCCTGATAGGAAACACTTATGAATGCCTCTTTCTCCAGGTCATTACAAGATTTAAGGAAGGTTGTGCAAGTCAGCATGAGGCCCAAAACAGATTTTAACCAGTACTCAACTGACCTCCTAATGCATTCATTTCTTCATAGAAAAGCTAAAAATTACTTTCATTAGAAAAACAGGCATTTTAGAACAAAAGTTCCATTGCATAAAGAAAGCAATCCTTCTTAATTCCCTTTCATCCTGAAAAGTTACTCAGACTTCACTAGAATACAACACAACAATCTCATAAAGCTTTTTAGCTTGACCAGCAGAGTACCCTGTGGCAGCCTATAAAACTGACTCGTTGGCATTAACATACAGGAGACAACTTAGAACTTAAATTCTTAGAAACATTTTGAACTGAAAAAAAGAACTAAACCAAAATAAATTATATACTGAACTTTGGCTACCATTCTGATTAAAGTATTATTGGTATCACTGAGACTTAATTTTTAAACATCTGACACACATCAGAAGTTATATTGGGACCTTAAGCTGTGAGGCGCAAGCTGACATTTTGAGGTATCATCAGAAAGATTACAACGAAATGTTGAAGAGTTATTCCATCTAGGCCAACTCAAGCAGCAATGGCACATCCTCATCTCTCCAAGTCCACCACAAAGCCTAAATTGTACAATAGTACATTTCAATTATTTCCCTGCTTTCAGTGTACTAAAAATAAGACTGACATCATAAACCAATTTTAACTAATATTACAAAGCTAAGTGCTTGCCAATATCACTAAATGAAATGTAAAATTAATTGTGCTGCAAGAGAGGAAGGCCTGGTAGAAGAATTTACTTAGTAGTAAAGGGTGAGCACTTTGTATGCCCTCAAGCTTCAATGAAGTCATTACTATTTAGATCTCATGGAAGCTAGTTTCACAAAGTCCTTTTCAACATGATGTTCATAATTTATTTTCAGACAGGCACAAAAACCAGCAGGCCAAACCTCAAGATTCACTGACATTAGCTTCTCATGATTTCAGGGGGCAGTATTGGCCTCAGACTTGCAGATGGGAGGTTCTGTATAACTGAAGTTTGGATGGAACAAAACATTGTTTCTTCTAGAGAGACAAGCGCATCATTTTCTGAAACAAATACGAATAGCATGTTCTCGAAAGGGGTGATCATAAACTTTGAGAGCTAAAACCAACATGAAAGTAAACAAGGGAACTTTAGAAAGCTGACACTCAGCATTTCAGCTTTCTACACAGTCTTAAATCACTACCGCTTACTTTCTTGGCCCAACAAGATGTGACCGCTCTTAGCAATATACATCCAGCCCAACTATGGATGGGAGAACTGACTTCTATATGCTACATTCATGCCCTATTTAAAACACTGCCAGAGAGAGTAAGGCTCTTTTGGTGGTGATTCTGTTAACGTGAGGAAAGCAGGTAAGGTTGGCAGGACAGCACTGTCAGGGAGGAAAAAACCAACTGGAAACTTGTAAAAAGAAAAGAAAAAAAGAAGTTGAAATATTCTATAGGAGAACACATCCTTTTAGATTTCTTCCTCTCTAAAAGCCTCTGTTTTTCTCACAACTACAGTTAATGAAGCAATAAGGGAGGACTGAATTTGATGCACAACAGTTTTAGGAACAGGAGCTGAAAGTACAGAGATAACTTGTTCCATGTACCCCCAGGGCATGCAAAATGCAGGTCTGAGTGAGTCACTGGACAGGCAGGGGAGTTCAGGGACACAAATGGCCAATTTAACAAGTATGCTAATGTTCACTGAAGGGAATGACAATTAGAAGAGCAAGCTGTGTCTTAGGGATGAGATGAAGAGACAATGAGGAGATGCTGTAGTTTGGAAGGAAACGTGTTGAGCTGGGATTTTATCTGTGCTCCCTCCCACAGAGATTCTGACTCTGTTATGAGAATATTGACAATACTTTGGTGGACGATGGTTTAAAACCAATCTCAGTATCACATGAATATATTTTTATACATAAAACATGGTCTTCATGTCCCTGCATCTTGGTCCTATTCTGTGGAGGGGTATATTGTCTATCACACAGAGATGAACACTCGTAAGCGTTAGTAAACTGCCGTGACTAGCTGGTACTGCAGAACAAAGAAACATTAGCAGTCTTGTTCCCAACATTGCGCTTGATCAAATGAGGTTACACTAAATACATACAACTACAGCATTTCTATAATTAAAAAGTGTAAGAATAATAACGTTCAGAAAGCCTGAGGCCACACTAAGACCACCAGTTCCTCAAACCCTCAGGCAGCAAGTAAATTTGCTCTGTAAGATCACACTTCGTAGTGTTTATATGTAAAGGTTTTTGCATATGCATTGAAGTTTCAAGAACTGGTTCCCAACACCATACCACAAAACTCCATCTCCATACATAATTTAACATGGCCAGGTGAAACGTAGCTTAATATGCAAAGCAAAGATCATATGAAGTGATAAACATTTAATGTGAGTGGAGTTGAAGGTGACACGCTACCATAAGACAAAAACATACAGAGCAGCATTTGTTCTTCCTGTCATCTTCTGCTAGACAACTTGATAACAAAACGACACACATGTATTTCCAGATTTCATCTGGATGCACAACAAAACCTAGAATTTAAACTACCAGGCCCCAAGGATTTGGATCCAAGAATAGACTATGCCAAGAGAAAACGCTGAAATCTCTTGATTACACTTTTCAAAAGGATGATCCCTCAAACGTCTCATGCCAAGATTACAAATGTAACAAAATACGTACAGAACCTACAGGCAAAATTTAAAATTGAAATTAGCCTTTAAATATAAGAGTGACCTGAGCCAAAAATTAGTATATTTTTCTTTAAAAACAATTTTTGCTAGTTGTTTATTTTCAATGTGTTAGTAATTAATGTGACACTGACCAGTAGCCTCTTCTTGCTTACATTCAATTTAAAATAAATAATAATTTAAAAGTCTTACATCTACCAGAAAACCAACTTTCTTTTTCCTACCAATCTTGACCTTTTCTGTTTGGGAGACATTGATTTTTTTTTTTTTTACTGCCTGTGTTTCTAATGGAGCTTGAAATTAACACGGCTTTTTTGTTTACCTCCTAATTTGTGCACCACCATCATCAGGGCTGTCAGCATAGCTCTGGGAATAGGGCTTGTTTACTGCTTCTGCATAACCAGCAAGTAGAAGCATAGGAGCAGAAAATAGGCTTGGTTTAGAGTTTTTCCTTTATTTATTCTTTTTGTCCAGGTCCTTTTACAGGTTACATATTAATGACTTGAGTGATAATGTGGCCTGTTTTGTCAATATTCCTTAAAAGGAACATAGAAAGACTTGAGCTAGGTCAGGGATAAGTTGAATTCCTCAGGTACATGTATCATAAGAAGTTTGTATTATTGTTGTGTCTGTCCAAATCATCTGTCAGCCTTTTGCACAGCCTGAGTTCCACTGAGACTTTGCACCACCTGTCTAATATGGAATACCAGTTAGAGAAGTCCCAAAGAAATTTATTGTCTGAGTCATGGCTTTGGTATAATGTCCCAGCCTCTGCATTAAGACAGCTTCCAATATCAGAGTCCCCCTGGTATAGGAACAATGTCACTGAATCAAATCCTCAGGATCAGTACACAGGTTTATATTCTTGAAGATCTGCAGCCTTACCATCACTGTAAGAGTAAACTTATTTCTCTTGGTCACCACCAAGAGAATTATTTCTCTTGGCCAGGGGTGGTGACATACAAATTAATTTAAGTTACCATGTCATTATTGTGTCCTTCAGCACTACATGGTGGCTACATGGTATGTCCACTTAGAATAGGTCAGTGTCTAAGTGACATTTGTGATATGTATCAAACCATTAACATTGCCAGCTAAAACTAACTCTGTCCATTTTCCACACAGCACTACAAATTCTATGCACTGGTTTTGTTTTAGGGCAAAGGGATGGACTACATGATCTGTGAAACTCTGATATCAGTTTTTCAGATTTTTTTTTCCCGAGAAACGTCATGACACAAAGCAAGACAGAACAGTTCTGTTCCCAAACATACCCATGCCATACTGCCATTGACCCTTGTGTGAGTGCTGGCATAATCTGTACACAAAAGAGAACTATTTGTTGATAAAAATAAACAGTTTTAGAACAGCTGTTCTAAAAAGTCCACCTCTTTAAGTATTATACCCACGAAAACATATAAGTCTGGCGATCTTCCTCAAAATAATCTCAATAACATAAGTTATTTGTTGTTCCTATCAGAAACTTCCCACTCTTCCCCAAATTCAGTACAAGTGCTCTCCAGTTTTCTTCTGTATATAGTATATCATTTCATGATTCTGAGAATTTCGTGCTGCATTGATTCAATGCTTTTGATGATGTGCATGCAATATATCTAGCCATTGGGCATTCATTAATAAAAATCCTGCTTCATTTCTTGTGAAGGATGAAGACTTGTTTTAAATACAGTGATGTAGTATGTTGTACCTTACCTACCCTGTCAATTGTGCTTCTACGTCAAAATAGTAACTTTTAGAGAACTCAAACATACAGTGTATTCCAGTTGCTGTTTCTTTTTCTGTATTTTCTCCCAGATGACAGCCTTGTTGATTTCTGCTTGTATCTTCATGCCTAAAGCCTTTTTCCTCTACAGAAGGTCATTAAGTTTCAGAGGGGCTTTTTTTTCTGCATGAAGCTACCAAAATTAGTTTGTCTCTCAGCACCACCTTGTTAGCATCCCAGAGACTAAACAATGCTGCTTCCTCTGGAGACAGGAACTCAGAAAGGTCATCTCTTGACCCAACCAGGCTGTGCATATACACTCTGTATCCCCTACGTTGTCTATAGGCTCAATATAAACCATTACGAAGTAGCAGACAGACAAAAGTTAATCTGATTTTTAATACACATCTTCTGGGGTAGGGATGGGGTGGGGGAGGAATGTGGATGGGGGTGGAAAGAATAACCAAAGCCAGAAAACAACTAAAACCCATAACAACAACAACAAAAAAAAAAGCCTAGAGACTTACTTATTCTTCAGCTGAAAAAAACCCTGTAAGCCGTAAGTGAAAAAAAGAACCCCAAACAATGCAATTCCTAGCCTCCTAAACTGACCCTAAAAGGAAGCATTATATCCAAGACAGAGAGGTTGACTAGCTTTGGAAATTGAGTTATTTGGTCATTCAAGGGTAGCAGATGCCCTTGTGGCAGGTTTGTGATGGGGAGACTTAGTTAATGGGCATGTTTCCTAAATCATCCAATCTGATTTTAATCATTTGTTTAATTCTGGCCTGAGCTACATGGTAGCAAATTACAACAGAGACCACTAAGAGTCTCCCAAGCCATCCAGACTTGGGAATTGTCTCAAAACCAGTTTAAATAAAAGACAGTTGGAACACACCACAAGCACAGTAGGCCTCAGAGGAGAAATCTGCCTAGAGATTAGGAAAGGATTTTCTCCTCCTCCTCTGTAATCATATAACGGGAACCATTGATAGTAAACATTTGTCATCTCTTTGCAAATGAAATAAAAGGGCTTTTCCTGACAACTGTGGTTAGCACAGATGATGATGGGATGTAGCACTTTTCGTTGCAATTGCTGTACCATTGCACATCTGGTTAACCAGCTCGTTCGGGCCACTGCCGAAGGCTGAATGTTGGTCTAAATGAACCATAGTTTGACTGGGAAAACCAATCTCACATGTAGTTTATCCCAAAACATCAAAAGCATCAAAAGCAGTTCCTTGGTCTTATGCTCGCAGGATTCAGATAAATTTCAAAGTATGCTGGAAGGACTTCCACAAGTGTTTAGTCAAGGTTTACTAAACTAAGTTGGTTTGCAACAGCATGCAAATATTTACCAGGGCACAAAACCAAAGGATCTTAAAAACATAATCTTAAAATAATGAAAATTATTTACTTTTGTATTCTTATCCACCACTAATACAGTAATTGTCTTAAAAATAGATTCATGCATTTGTCTGTTTTCATTTCGACTTTTGTCAAAGACTGATGTGCCAGAATGTTAATGTTACATAATTATATATTCTGAAAATTAAAGCAGCATGGCATACTGGTTGGGAATAGCACATTTCACACTTCATTACTTCTGCTGCAACTCAACCAATGTTAAGTTCTGAATCTTCTGTTTCCAGCAGTCAGGGTTTCTTTTGTCATTACTTTTTTTTTTTTTTTGAAGTGTTTCTGCTCCTCATTTCTTCCTCACTTATCTGCAAGCTACACTGTTCTCAGTGATGGATGCATGAGTGGTAATGGTGGGAATTTGGTGGTTTCCTCTAGTAACAAACAGAGCTAACCATGGAAGCCAATGGTAGGTTTGGGGAATGTATATGAGAATTACTTAAATAAGCACTGGAGACGGGACAGAACTGTCAGCAGTGGCCCAAAGTTCAGATCATCGTAGAAATGTTACAGCAGATAGACCCACAGCCGGACTATTTTAAACCCAGCACGTGTCCCAAATTCATCAGATTAGGACAAATACTATGTTGCAAGATTGCTTCTAGGCTGTGAATTTGGTAGGTGAATTTTTAAACACAGAAGACCTTTCCGACTGATCTGCAGAAATATATACAAAAAATACACTTGGTGAATTAAAACAGTCCTGAAACGCTATTAACAACTACCTCTCACTTTGACAATCCTGAAAATGTTATTTGTACTGGCCCTTCAAACACAAAATAACCACCAAGGAATGTGCATTTTTGCTGGTGTAGCTATAAAAAGACTAAACCAAGATGCCACCAAAGTCCACATCTTACTCTATCACTTAGCACATTTCCATACTTATTTGGAGCCAGTTTTGATACCAGTAGTGAGAACACAGAAAAATATCTTTGATTTATTTTGATTGGCATTGTAGAAGGAAGTCACAGCATGTTATAGACTATTCATTTGTCTCACAAAATCCAGATGTGCTGGGTTCAAATTGGTAATATTGTCAGAGTGGCTGAAATATTAAATTGTAAACATAAAAGACAGTTCAAAGAGTTGTGGGTCATATTTAAAAGATAAAAATATATGAATTTATTCATATGAGTTTAAGAATTTATGAATGCTAAACTAGCCATCTGTACAGCACCAGCTCTAACCATATCACACATGGGAGCGTTGGTAAATTGCAGTGCTTATTTAGTAGCTTAAAGCTGCACATGTGGATTTTCCAGGCAGCAGCAGGAGTGCCCTATCTCCCACTGATCACTGCCTCTTATTGTATGCCACAGTAGAAGAAGCAGCTTCACAGAGGTGAAATTTCCCCCCATCCAGACCACAGACATCTCAACTCAGAGCCTTCAGTTTGAGTTTGGCTTGTAACCAGCAAGTGGATTGTATGCAACAAAATCTGCTGCTTTCAAAGTCTGTGCAACGTGCACAGACGGCATCAGCAGGCAGAGCACAAGGTCCTTCTCTGTGAAGTTCTATGAAGCAGTCTCTTTCTCTTTACCTTTTAACTCATTCTGATGTAGGCTCCTCACTGAAGCTGCAGGTTACAGTGTGCTAATAACAAATTGATACCCCAGGGATGCAGTTATACACCATTGCACAATGTTTCCCATATTTTAAAGTATATAAACTCTTTCAAGTGTCATAAACAAAAAGCCATGGCACAGCCACTTCTATTTAAGCAACTTCTATCATCTTCTTGTGCTTTCAAGCACTATGAAATACCAAGACTCACAATACCACCAAATTTTATGTATGGACCATGAAGGCAAATAAGGATTAAGCTTCTGGTCTGGTGTCACCCAGGAAGCCCAGAGCAGAAACAGAGCCAAGATGTCCCAAATAGCAGTCCTGCACTGTAACCCCAAGCATATCCTTCCATAAAGTTACTTTATTTCAAGATACACATTTTTCTTTCCAACTTGGCAGCTTGACTTCTTTTTAAGACTTTTAATTATAGCTCAAATTATGTTCAATTTATTTTTCCATGGCTGCTTTTTCCTGTCTAGGACTCTACTGTTTTTTCCTTCTCCAGAATCACCAAATGTTTTAAAATCTCTTTTGTTGTTAGCAAGCAGGAAAGGCGGAGAATTTCTTGAGAATGTCTCTCTCTTTCTCCATGGAGGAAACAAAACAGATGTTGTGCTCTCCTCAGGGAGAAGGATCCTCTCACACAGCAGGTGTGAGCAAAGCCTGCTTTGCGTGCGGAGAGGAAAAAGCTGCATTAAAGGATCTTGCTGGAAAAGCAAAACCGACAGCAAAAGCATTTGTTTTTTTGAGTTAGAAAGAGAAGTTCATTCACCTAAAGAAAAGAAGGGATATGGGGGAAGCAGTAGGGAAAATAACACCCTGCTTTGCATTGGCAGAATGAGCAAGGGCTACTGCCAACTTTCCCAATATTAATCTAGCATTTCCCTTAAAGCAACAAAACACGGAATGCCATGAAAATGTCTGCTTTGGTTTTATAATACACTTAATGCTTCAGCCTCAAACCAAGAATAGTCTATAGACTCCACCTCCCACAACATCCAGAGCAAAATGTGGGTTGCTTTTAAGCCTCATTATTTCTGAAAGGGGTCAACACCAGCTTTTTTAATACTTTTAGTTGACATTACTGGGTAACTTTCACAACCTGAAAGATCTCCTAAACCCTTCATTGTGATCTCAAAAATAGTATTAGAAATTCCATAACATAATAAGAAATAATATATTTTTACGTTTTGAAACACTTCCTTTGTGTATATGTGAATACACAGTTAAGAAATAATGTTTGTGGTAACACCTGTAAATTTTAAAAAAATCAGAGTCACTACTGAAGTACAGCCCATTGCATATGCCAATAATTACACAGAAACTGGCACACTTAGTTCCAACTACTGGATATTGGCTTCACTGAGGATGAAACAGTGATGCTCAGCCTCTACCACAGAGGGGAAAACAGGTCAGAGAAGCTTTCTCCATCTCCATGAAGACTTGTCTACTAATGTAAAGAAAAAAAGTATTTCCTTTGGAGTTTTAATTTTTGTTCTCTCACAGATCAAAGAGTATCTTCTCCTGCATTAATTAAGTCATGTTTGCATAAATGTCAGCTCACTTTTAAGGACACCCTTGCACTACAGGCAGCCAGTTTTATCTGCTCAATTTAAAAAACGAGACATCAAATGAGCTGGTCCCAATGCTGCTTCCAAGATCAAATTTAAGAAGGGACAGCTGTTCATAGGCATTATTTATACTGAAACGCAGGCCCAGATGCATCCCTAAAATCTCCAAACCTCTTCTGCCACCATTCCCTGGCATCTCTTTTTCTTTTATGTGGGAATTAAATAAGACCCTGTTTACTTTGGAATGAAAGAGCTACGGTATTCAGGTTCCCTTTTACTTGTTTAGTTCATCTGTTTAATTTTGATGGATGCATTTTTGACAAGACCACGGTAAGCAAAACTGGCTGGTTTACACAGGGGGCTAAGGGTGCTGGAGGACAGGTCAAACTGGACAGGTCAAACTGCTGCATATGTGCTTATATAAATAGGCAACAGCCAGATGCTGCTCCAAATTGCTGAGAAAGGTTAGCACTTTGCATTATGAACATCATAGCCATAAAAATATCACCACTGAGTGCAGCAGGAAATCAACCAGAGGTGCAGGAGAACACAGAGCCAAATCTACAGCAGCAGACTTCTTCAGAAACACCCAAACCTATGTTCCCAGGAACTGTATGCCTTGGAGCTGATACCACAGGATAGCAATTCATCAGATCATACACTGATGCACAGCAGAGCATATACTTCTGTTCTTTGGATTAGTTATGGCAGAGATCAAGGCATTGTCACTTCTGCACAACCTTTTTACTGCAGGTAACAGTGTCAGAACATTGCAAACAAACCCCTCTTCCTCTGAGGACTGCAGAGAATAAAAGGATACATTTTTTTGGCTTGAGCTGCTTTTGGGCTGACAAGTGAGGCCGACCAAAGTCTAGAAGTGGAGACGTTGCCTGGAATAGGTACCAGCAATATTCTAAGAATCCAATTCAGTTTTACAAAGAAACACCATTCTAAAGCAGAGGATAGCTAAAAACCTGATTGTTTTCTTTTGGTGGCATCATGTTCTAACTGCAAATAGCCACTGTGGCCTCAGTGCTACCTTTCTGAGCCAGCAGCAAAGGAGGAAGGGACAGGTCTGTGCACTATGCCAGTACTACTGCCTTGCAGTGGCCAGGAGGGCAGTGGTTCACTCTCCTTGTGTACGTGGCAGGCCACAGAATCTCAGCAAAGCAGGTGATTTCATCTGATCCTATACAGCTACACTCCACAAAAGCAGAACGATCTCAAGCTCACACTGTCTTTAAACTTCACCATTTTACTCTTTTTGCAGTGGAATGAAATGTACTCTGCTGCACGTATGGACCTCTGGAAATACTGAGGAGCCAGGCTAGGTGTGTCTCCATCATACAAATACACATTTTGTACTCTTCAGAAATAAACACATTAATAAGTTTGGTCCATCAAACAATAAATAATTTGTGTGCACAAATGGATTTGATTGACAACACTCCAATGGTGCATGCTAGCAGCAGGGCAATCTGCCTGTTCTCCAACTATCAGAAAGCAAAGGGATACAGCTGCTGAAGGATGATGTGAAATTAAAGAGGGAATGAAACGTGTGATCTTATTTAATCACACCTGGTGCTTCAATTTTTCAGTAACAGCACCCTGCTAGACTGTGTCAAATCAATTCTACAAAGAAAAAAATTAAGTTGGAAAAATGAATTAACTCTTTCATCCCTGCTGTTAATACCTTATTCTAGTCAGAAACACCTTTAGCAGTGGCTGTTAAAGACCCTTTCTTCTCAGATGAAAGGCGCTCAGCACCTGACTAAACGGAGCTCAGCGGATGACAGGGCTCCTGTGCCAGCAGGTGAGCATATACCCTTCACACTGAGAGAAGCACAGGTCTTAGGTGTGTGAATAAGCTATTTCCATACATGAGAAACCTTTCTGGTTAGAATCAACTTGAAGGACTGAAGTGCCACACTGGGACCAGTCTTTCTATTTGTTTCCTTAAGTGGGCGGCACATATGTGCAGAGAGAGACAGAGGAAGCAGGACAGCTGGGGACAGCAGAATGGAAAAGGGCAGAAAGCAGCTCTTCCCTTGCTTTGGACACTCTGCTCAGCACAGATTTCCTGTAAGAAGAAAATCTATCCCAGCAATTCCCTGGTTTCTGTTTTCTTTTGGGCTTTCTTGTTTTGAAGACTTTTGCTTGTTTAAGTCTTATTTTGCAGTTTGGGTTAATATTAAACTCAAACATAATTTGATTTTGCAGGCATTGCATGGTGTGACTACTGCATCTCATTGGCTAGTCAGACACTGTTCTTCAGTGCGCCACCCTGTACTAATAAATCATTTGTGGTAATAGACAGTAAGGTGCCCTATCTAATGCAAAAAATAGCAATTGTGGTCAAATGTACCATTCTTCAGGGAAAGGAAAAAAGAACAGTCCTTCTACATTATTTCATTCATCAGCAGAAAACAAAAAGCCAAGGTATAATTAGTTTAACATAAACATCTTTATACTAAATTCAGAGAGAAGAAAATCAAACATGAAAAATAACTATCAGGCCTACATTCTGGTCTCTTCATTGAATTAATGTCACCAGCACAACACTGCATAAAGTAAGATATACAAGGCTATTGTCTGGATGAGCTATCTATTTGGAGAGTAGTTCATTTTTAGAGGGCAGAAATTTCTTTATGCAAGTGTTACTTGTTTAAGAAATTTGAACAATACTGTCTCATGAGATGTCTAATTTTTACAGTATAGATTCAGCTAACTTACTGAAATACTAATGCATTAAAACAAATACCTCAGAACAATTTTAAGAACATTGTATTCTCTTCATCATTACTTGTATTACTCATACCCAGAGAGATTATTACATCATTCATGAATTGAAGATGCTAACATTGCAACATTAATGTAAACTAGAGATATTTAAAATGTTGAACATAATCACAGTTCAAATTAAAAAAAGGAACCCTTGGTTTAAATCAGTCTTATTCTAGTTTTACCTTTTAATTTGTGTTTTCCTTTAGTGGACAAAACCACAGGCAGAACTGAAATGGACTTAAAAAAAATCATCTAGTCTACTCATTCACTTGAGGCAAAGACAAATATCCACACAGATGACTCTTACCTACTCCTCACACCTACAACTCTGCTCTATTTTGGTTCCTCCAAATACTCCATTGCAATATGTTTACAATATGTTTCTAATACCCAAACTAAACCTCCTTAGGGGTAAACTGAACTCCCTCTTACCTTTGGGTAGGCGGAGAAGGCATGGTTAAACACCACTGCAATTTTATATCACAAATCCTTTAACATACATCAAAGATTGTCCCTCTTTCCATCTTTGTCCTTGCATCCTGGATCTAACTCTTTCGGTATTTCCTCACTGGTCTTTTCTAAATCTCTGCTTACTCCTACAGCTCTTCTTCTGGTGTTCTCCAGTTTGTCTATACTGTTTCATGGTGAGAAGCCAGCTCTGGACACTATCCCAGCAGAGCGACAGACAGTCAACAAAAAAGAGTGAAGGATATCCTATGGCTTACACATAAGACTCACACTTACATTAAAATATAGTCTCTTCTCCATTTCTCCACCAGCCATATCACAGTGTGACTCATATTCTGCTCGTGATATCCCAACACCACATGCTCTCTCACTGTTACTTACTCAGATATCCCTTGTCTGCATACATACATTTGTTTTCCCTTCCTGGGAAAAACACTTCACTCACTGCAGGCCTCACATTTGCTGGATTCCCATCTTAATCATTTTAACCATTTCTGCATTTTTTGAAGATCACCTGGGACTAAACCTGCCCTCTACTACATCCAAAGGCTATTGGAGCTTTTAGTCCCTTGCACACTGCACTCTCCAACCCATTGTTCAAGGCACTAATGAAAACCATGAGCAGCATCAACCTGGGGCAGAATGTAACAGCATTGCACCTCAGGCTCCCTCCCCGTGTGCAAAGCAAACCATAATTGTTCCTTGAACACAGTACTTCAATGAGTCCTTCACTTGCCTTCCAGTAATCTCACCTAGATGATTTTTTAACCTGTTTACTTTAAGAAGTCTACATAGCTTCCAAAAATGCCAACTTGACAAAAACCGTACTAAAAACTGCCAAAAGCTATAATAAAGACATACGTACTATTTTTATCTCCCACACCTCTTACTCCACTCAAAAAGAAAATTAGAGAGATTTGACTTTTTTTTTTCTTGATAAAAACATACTGGCTGTTTTCCTATCAGCTTATTATCCTCTAGGTGTTTACAAACTGATTAACAATTTTGAGGAGCATTTCATCATGTATCAAAGTTGACAGGCTTCCTGGTTTTCATATTTAAATTTGTCCTTCCTCATCCTTTGCAAGTTCTTAAAGATAAACTCTAAAGTTCTGGAATGGTCACATATGACTCTCAGGCATACAAAAGTCAATGTCAAGAGACTTCAGTGGTTTGACTGTGTCCAGCTTCCCTCCATTACTTCATCTCTGTCCCCCATTCCAGCCTGTATTCTCTTCCCTCTATTAAACTGTTCCAGGCACCCCATCACAATTAACTTGTTTGGGAAACCTGAATCCAAGAAAGGCTGGTGCTAATTCTCCTTTTTGTGATCAACTTTCCCTCCCTAGACCACAAAGTAATAGAACTCTTATTTTCTACATTTCCCCCTTATTTCTAGAGTATTGAAAAGCCTAAATTTAAATACTCCTCGTAGTTGCCACTCATTAAACTAGGTGTTTGTGCTGCTTTTTAAATTTGCCCCTTAGCAATGTATTATCCTGTTGTCATTAGTACCATATTCCTGATTTTCAAGTAATTGCAGAGTGCCTAAAGTACTTGTGATATTTTGTGTTCCACTCCTTCAGTGGGATGGCCTGGCGCCATGTCTGCAGTATCTTGTTTTCCAAAAATCTGTCAGTTCCCTTGAACTTTCTTTTCCTTCCTTTCCTAGCCCTTACCTGTCAATTCCAAAGTTCAAAGAAACCAGCTCTTTAAAGTCCTTTGACATTATTCAGTTGCTTTTACACATTCCTTCCCTTCCTTCAGATCAGAAACTCTTTTGTGACCATTTTCACTCACATTGTCTTGTCTTCAAATTCTCAACCACTTTCCTCTGATGAGTCAGAATAGAGCATAAAGTAAATTCCTTCACTAATTTTCTTTGCTTTCAGAAACAAAAGTAACCTTCTAAATAAACAGCCTAGACAAGATTCACTTAACAAAGGGTAGGCATCTATTCACCTTGTCACCCCGAAGAAGAGATCAGGCTCTCCCAGAGTTAAATAGAACTTACACCATAGTAAATATCTAAAGCAAATTACATCAGACATCTCTAATGGTTCATATTTTTCCTAGACTGACCCACAATGGGAGGTTCTGACAATTAGCTCACAGACTGGCATCTGTCAATCACGAAACTGTGCCAGGTGGAAAGGACCTCTGGAGGTCTCTAGTCCAACCTCCTGCTTAGAGCAGTAGTGTTACAGCAGCTTGCCCTAGGCTGTGTCCAGTTGAGTTTGGAATATCTACAAGGAAGAAGATCTATCTCTGGGCCCATTTCACTGTTTCACCATTCTTTCTCCCCTTCTTATATTTAGTTATAATTTTCTGCATTACTCCTTGTGCCTACTGCCTCTTGTTCTGGTCTCATGAGCATCTGGGAAGAATCTGGTTCTGTCTTCTCTGTCTTCTCCCAACACGTAGCTGCAGAAAGCAGTAAAATCCCCAAACCTTGTCTTCAGTCTGAACAAACTCAGCCCTCTCACTGTTTTCTACATCATGTCCTCCAGGCCCTGACAGTCTTGGTGACCTGTCCATGGACTCACTACAATTTGTCATTGTCTTTCCTGCGCTGAGAACAAAACTGCACGGGCTGCTCAAGATGTCACTGCGCTACTGCTGAACGAAAGGGAATGATCAGTTGCCTTGACCTGCTGACTACACTGCTGCTTGTACAGCTCAGGATGTTCTTGCCCTCCTTTGCAGTGAGGGCATGCTGCTTGTTCACACTTATATTTTTGTTTATCAAGGTATTTTTCAGCAAAGCACCAACCAGTCAGCCAGCCCCCAGCCTGTACTAGTGCAGGGGCTTATTCCATCACAGATGCAGGACTCTGTGGACATGGAATTTTCCAAGTCTCTATCAGCTCACTTTTCCAGTATGTCTGAATCCCTCTGAGAGACAGTGCTTGCCCTCCAGCACATCAAGTGCGGTCTCCAATTTGGTATCATCCCACAAATTTGTAGAGGGTGCACTCTGTCTCATCATCATGGCCACTAACAAAGACATTTGGACGCTGATCTCCCCTTTATCAATCCCTTTTGGGTGCCACTAGGTTCTCTATTCACTTCTTGTCTCTGTATTTGTTCCATAAATCAGCAATTTGGCTACAGGGACACTGTGGAAGACCGCACCAAAGGTGTTTTAAAAGTCAAAGTATGTAACATGCACTGTTTCTTCTTGCCCACACAGTTCTCTCATAATAGAAGGCAATCAGGGTATTTTGCCTTAGTAAGTCCACGTTAGCTGCTCTCAGCTACCTCCTCGTTTGCCATGTGCCTGGACCACTAAACCAGAAAAGATTACTTGCTCCTTTGTGTCATCCAGAAAACTGCCCTGTTACTAGTTCTTGTTGGTTAAAACACTCCTTACCCCTTGGACCTTTGCTATCAACACTTCTGTTAGTTATCCAAAAAAACCCACAAAAACTACTTGTGTTAACTACTTGTGGGCAGTAGATACCATGTGTTAGTACATCTGTCATTTTGTTGACATAATTTTAGAGACAGCATATATAAATATGTATGGCATTTCTTATTTAGTTAACAAAATACACACTTATTTACATGACTTGCACTTTTATACACAACAATTGCTGATTTTCATTCCTTACACTTTCATTATGTTTGGGCATGACTAATAATAGATTATGCTATTATTATTTATTACTTGTGATTCATGTTAAGTTCTAGTTAGAAAATAAATCTCAGTGTAAGAGGGAAATGCAATGAAAATGCTGAAGAACAGTATTTTACAAATAAGCTACAAAATCAAGGCAAAAATAACCTTGTTATATTTTTAACTGATGAGACTCATTAAGCAAGGAAGCACTATGTTGGTGAACTGAATGTCAGTTCTGGTTGCCATATTTCTTAAGAGCACAGAACTGGTAGATCTCATCCTCTACCGCACAGATTTTGTTTATAGATTCAAAGAGGAAAACAAGCTTTTCAGCTTTTTTTTTCCCTCCCAAGTGGTTTCTTATTTTTTAATGCACTAGTCACTGAATTGAAATGGCTGAACAAACATGAGAAAGATACTATCTCTGCACCTGCAGAAGTAAAAAAAAGCTTTGCTCTTCAACAACAGGTGTTTAACCAGTGACTTTCACCAATTCTGTTGTCTGATTTCCATTGCATTACAGCAGCAGTCGCTGCTATACATTGAAAAATATAAGTTTAAGTAATTACAGGAACCTGTAAGTTCTAACAGACAAACTTTAGTCTGCTGTCTGAAGTTCTAATAAATCCAGTGTACTTTTCTTATAAAAAGTAAATACGTAATACAATTTTAATTTAAAATCACATTAAAGATTTCATACCTACTTAGCATTGTACAGTTTGCAACTGTTGGAAATACTGCAGTATGTTAATCAATTTTTAGTTCTTTGATTTTTTTGAAGAGTAAGAAAAAAATTAACGCATGACAGAGACCTTGCTGCGAAAAAAGACACAGAAACACTTGATGCCTCACACCCCATAGAACTTATGTGTGTGCTGGTGGGAAGAAACAGAAATGGGGTAGATGTGAATAAAATCATCTTTTGATATTCAGAACAGTGCTGAAATTTGAGTAAACACGTTGCTGGCTTCAAAAAGCTTTTATTTCATGCTTTTGCAGTTGTAACACAAGTTTTAAAATATCAAGCTATTCAAGCTGTAACACATGCAACATCTTGCTTCACTCCTGCCAGCAAGGTTCGAACTGGCCTCTTTGCATTGTTTGACATTTTTGCTATCTCAGATACAGCTCTGAACCAAAAAGCTGAATGTGCCAAACAATGCTTTTAAAGCTCATAAAGTGATGTGCACACTTGTAATACTTTATTTGTCTCTATCTTCCCTTAATTATAAATGAAAATGTCTTCTAATTTATGCCCAGGCTAAATTGGACAATAAAAAGAACAGTTCTAAATAGAAACTAGAGACACTAAAACACATAACGTTGGGCATGGATGAATTTCATTTTCTGTTCAGCACATCTGTCAAGTACCTGGATCTGATGTGCTGATAAAACAAGACAGCTTATGGCAATAAGCATGTCAGATCCATCTGTTTTTCAGAACATTGAGAAGAAAAGGAATTGCTCCCTGTGGTATTCTAAACACTTGAGACCATTCTGGAGGGGTTTCCCACTGCTGCTGACAGCAATTCAGCTCCACTACCCTAAGCCAGTGGGTTTCCAACCTTGTTCCATGTCTTCCACCTGGGTATGTTGTGTTCTCCTGGCTTCCCCTCCCTGCTCTCCACAGTCTAAGAATTGGTTGATGGGACAGGGATGGAACCATATTGGAAAGGCTTTGGCAAACTCAAGAAACAAAACCCTGAAAAAAAGAGTGAGGCCCATGCTGAGTCCACCTAACCCAGGGTCCTGGCTCCTGCAGCTGCAGGTGCATCTCAGACCTGGTTCACATCCCTTATGTCCTCTTAGAGTTACAGCATGCCTTCTCTTACACATTTCCCTGTTACATCTGGAAACTCCCACTGTGAATATGCCCATCAGGGCAGCCTTTTCATCTCTCAAAACACCAGTCAGCAACTGAAGGCGACCCTGAGCAGACAACAGCTGTTCTGGAACATGCCACCATTTGTCCAGCTCCCCAAAGTGCAGCTGCAGCACTGCCACTGGCAGCTACCAAAGAGCCACCCAATGCCTCCAATACAGACCACACCAGCTGGAGCAGAACAAGCACAAACAGCTGACAGGACTGAGGTGTCATGAGAGAAAAACCATCAGGCAGGGTTTTAACAAAAACCACTTTTGAGCCACCCGCAGCCACATTCAAGGAGTTTGGCAGCCATTCAGGGGATGTGCTACTTTCTCACAGTAAAGCAAAATTAAAGGGCTTTTACAGGATATATACAACCCTCTGATAATGGGCTGACTACAATTACCTTCAAGTAACACCCATCCATTTCTTGCCTCTGACTGGCAGAAGAAAAGTGGAAAGGAGATCTCTAGCCCACATGAGCACAGGAGCCCCAGATAACATGCACAAAGTTCAGCTGCTTTCTGGAAGGAGCAGCCCTCAGTTTGGGCCATATGAAGGTGAGAAAAAAATACACAAAGGCACCTTTCTAACATAAACTAGTCAAATATCCATATTATCCAACCCACCTGGAAAGCAAATAGCCAAGAAGCCAGAGCTCACTAGAAAAGATCCTGCTTTGCTCAGCCTTTCCAGAGTAGTCCTAATTTGGAGAGGTTTTTAAATCATGTTTTGACTTCCCCCTAAATATTTAAAGCTAACACTGAGCGACCAGTGTTGAAACCAGGCTGTACCAGTTCTCCTGAGATTCAGCTGAATTGCTTAGCTGGAAACCATCCTGACTTTCACAAAGCAGGATGCCCAGACTTGTCCTCCAATACATTGGACTCTATGTGGAGAACACACAAGAGTAGGGCATCAGTGGTATGAGATAGGATGGAAAGGGCCCATGGAGTTGGGGCCTTTCCAGAAACTGTAGCTTCCACCAGTCATTGATAGAAGGAACTGGTCTGGAAATCACACGTGTGCATGTGGCACTTGGATGGGCAGGTGAATTTGTATAAATCACCTTTGCCCTTCAGCTTATCATGCAGTACCTATGGAAACAAACAGCCCACAAGGTGGGTCACAGAACAGACAGGGACTCTGGTGAAGCCCTGCAGAAAAACGGGCAAATCATTGAAGTCTTGCTATGCATGAGAGAGGACAAAGCTGGATTAGACCATATTGACTCATTCTGCTAAGCAGCAGAGGCAAAGGATTAACTATATCACCCACTGTAGTTCAAGAAAGTCACCACATTATCAGTTACTTCAAAAAGCCTGGCAAAAATTCTGAAGGAAGAAACCAAGCAATTGGAGATGGGGGTCTGATTACTGAAACCCAGAAATATTCTCTTGGAAAGCTGGCCTTATTTGCTGCAAATCAGTTTCAGCAGCCAATTTGAAGCTATCACACCAGCATGCTGTTATATGTAAGTTAATAAGCATTTACTACTGATGGTTTCTGAAGTGGCTTTTTAATTTTTAATCATATTCTTAATTTACTGTTTACATTTTTATCCAATTAGAGTATGTGCGTATGTGTGCATCTGTGACAGGAAGAATACGGAAACTGCCTTGCTCTCTAAACGAGGAGATAGATGTGTCTCCTGCTTGAATTTTTTTTTCACATGTCCCTCTTATTTTTCAAGAGAATGCCATCTCAGGCTGTTGCATTATCTTGCATCATTCTGCTATTAGAAATGGGCACCGCCAACCCCTCTGTGCAATGCTATACCTGGAGTTTGGAATTGAATGTCATTAAAATAGCCAGTGCTAAGAACTAGACAGTTTTACTGACACTTTCTTGAACAGAAACCCCAGCATCACTTTTCATCTGGTGATCAGGCATTTGGGTAGCACTCTTGGGTCACCCTCATCCTCCTCATTCACATTTCAAATTTTCATTAGACTCCTATAGTCATAAAAACTAGATGCACTGAAAGGATGGAAAATGGATGATTTATTTTTAAGCACTGAAAATTTTTCATGGCAATCAACAGTAAAGTTCTCAATTACAGAGAGAGAGTAAGTAAATGGAAGGATAAAGCCTCAGAGAGAACTGGATGGTGATGGAAGGATGGAGATCAGAATATCTCAGAACCCAAGGGATGAGCTAATCACAAATAAAATAATATTACATTACTATTACTACCTGACATGCTGTTTGGTGCAATGCCAGTGATTAAAAAAAGAATCAAAAAAGGAGAGCCAGAAATGCACTCAGCAGAGGCATAATGTGGTTGATATGGATCTGGCAGAGATTTCAGGAGGTGATCTGACACCCAGCACAACCCCATATAACTGTGCCTTCCACAATCAGACTGCCTCTGGTCACAGGCTCAGCTGTATAGCAAATTAGGACAGGCAGTAACAAGACTGCATGCTCCTTAGACAGAGACTGCTCTCACTCCCAGCAGGCAGAGGCTGAAGAGAAAAGGCAGAACCCTTTGTTTACCCCATGTAGCATCTACTCCAAGGAGACACAACGGGTACCTGACGAACATCACAGCCAAGATTTAAATGGAGGTACCTGACCAGGGCTCACAGCTTTCTCCTGCTGTATTCATGGCTTGACAAATCCCACTGCTGCTGCATTCCTTGCATCCTGGAGAATTATGCTGAAAAACCTAGACTGCTGTCTACTTTATTTTGTTCCCAGGAAGAAAAAAAAAGATGCAATTCTATCCCTTTGCAAACATAACACCTCCAATCTCACTTCTTTTTCTCTACAGCACAAAAAAGGTAAAGACAGGAAATCGATAAATTCACAGAAAACATAAATATCTAAAGTTCCCATAAAAGGAAGAAACTACTGGGCTGTGTCTAAAGATGTCTTAACAGGGACAGAACAAATTGGATTAATGTGCTGAGGCAAAAGATTAAAAAATAGAGAAGAATAAACTGCTTTTAGAATAAATGCTACAGATTACAGCACCCTTTTTCAGAAACCACTGCAGCCAAAGCATAGGGATATGTCACATGGCCTTCATGTGAACTGTTCCTAAAAACACCCAGCCCCAGGAATGCCACTGCTGAGTATGTGGAGCCCTGTGCTCCAGGAACCGGACTCCCGTGTTTAAAACAAAAGCTGTCAGCATCAGCCACGCAGCCCAAAAAGGCAGCTTCAGCTCTTGTTTTCTTCTTTGCCCCCGGGAGCAGGAACTTGCAGCAAGGGACGAGGAGACTGTAACAAAAAGGAGACAGGAAAGTCTCCAGTAGGCTCCAAGTCCTAAAGATAGCAATAAAACTAGCACGAAGGAAAGGAGGAAACCACTCTCCACATAAGAGGAAACCCCAAAATAAAACCTTTTGGCAGATGGTAAAAGGCTTTAGTGTCCAATAAAACGAATAGCTGCATGAGAATGCCAGAGAGCTTTAAGGGAGACACAGAAGCTCAAACAAAAGACATAAGAAGCTTGTTTTTTTCAGTCATTCTTCTGTGTTATTATTTCATTTTTGGATAGATTTTACCAGCCTTTCTATTTCATTGAAACTATGCAATTCATTGTTTTTAATTGACTTACAGCTTAATTGCCCATACTAGTTAATTATATGAAAAAGAAGAAGTTTTCAGTAAGTTTTCTGAATTACAAGGTAAGAGTTCAGTTACAGCGAGCATTTCATCTGGGGCTCTCAGCCTGTTCCTGGCCTTCCTGTCTAAGACTGGGTCCAGCTCCATAGAGGCAAAAAAATCCACAATCATAAAAAAATAATAAAAATGGTTTAATATTTGTATCAGGCTCAACCATGTCCAGATGAAAGAACTTGGAGGACTAAGATCTGTCTAACTGCAGGTATTAAACCACTCATGTCTAAGAAAAATTGCTGAGGTGCAGGTAAGTTCTAAACCTATCCCAAGATAATATACAAAATACATCCTTGTCTGCTTTAGACTTAAGGATCATTTAAATTATAAGTAAGAAAACAACCCCAAATCTCCTTAGCCCAGAACTTGCAACACCTTAAAGCACCTAAATGTTGCTTTAATTCTGCTACCAGTGAGCAGTAATTAAAAGAATGTTAATAGAAAGTTACAGAACATGAAAGATGATGTTATTACTTGCAGAATAAAAAGTGTAACTTAAAGGCATAGAATAAACAGATTTTGCTAACAAGTACAGATAAAGACAATAAAATTACTATACTAAGAAAGTGAAATTTTGGTGTCAAATTAACAGTAAGTAACATCACTTGTTATATGCTTCATGTTGAAAAGCAAAAAGTAGGAAAGGCTACTGCCTACTTTTCTTCTATTAAATTTAGGTATCCCAAATTGGATGATGAGTCCTGCAGCTGACAGAGGCAGGAAGTTCTAGAGGGCAATATATTGCACCTATTATGAACATCTGTTTAGAAGGGCACAGATAATCTCTGGGGGTGGCTGTTGTCCTTCAATGATTATTTGAGAAATGCAAGCAATAAGTTCAACCAGACACCAAAGTTTTAGCTGGATAATAAAAGATGCTACAAAGACTCTTCAAATTGCTCAAGCTAAAAGACAGTATAATTGTTTTTATCTTTGATTATGCCATTTCAGTATAGAGGATGACTAAAAAGAGTAAGATAAAAGCAGATTTTGGGGTTTAATTTCCAGCAGTGTTTATGAAATTAGGGTTGTAAATAACACAAGCAGTGCACATCATCAAAAGAGATTTTGAGATCAAGTGAAAAATAGGTTTTTTGTAGTTAAGAAAAAAATGTCTAAAGTTAATAAAATATAAAAATTATATTTTTGCTGCAATAAAATTGGTATTTTTCGATTTTAGAAAGACCTACGTTGGGTTATAAAACAAAACACTTGTGTTTCTGTATTTTTGGTTTTAATTAAGTTACTAAAAAGGTTTATGGATTTGATCCAAAGGTCAGCAAAGTCATTGGTACCCTTCATTGATTTGAATGGGCTTTATAGCCTCATGCTGTACAGGAAAAATGGGGTTGATCTTGTTCTCGTTTTTACTAGTTTCACATTTTGCTGCAACCAATGGAGTATCACTCCTTTATACGCCCCCACAGAACCAAGAGCAAAGTTGAGGTCTCTGATTTTCAAAGGGTGATAATTGGGATAAAACCAATTTGTAGCTAGAAAATAGACATAAATTTACATTCTTGTTAGTAGAGTAGCTACTCCTGCTATATGTTCACTGTGCCAGAACTTACACAGAATGTGTGTATGAAGAGTAAGAATCAGTTTTAACTCAGATAAAGACTTTCTCAAAGACTCTAACCAAATTAATTATAAGCATCAGGAACTTAGGAAAGACACTAGCTTTAGGTGCTCCTAATTTCTAGAGACTTCCTTGATAAAAGGATTTCTTTCTTCTGGTCCCAGAATCTGTTTCCATTCCTCACCTAAATAGCCTGCATTCTGATCAAAAGAAAATGCTGAAGAAATCAGAAAAACATATTCTCATATGAGAGTAATCGAGATCAACAAAGCCACATAGCAGTAAAGTAAAATCCACACAGTGACACTCTCTTTATTAGAGAGAACCAAAATGATGTCAAGAACAGTAGTAACAGTATAATAAAGGAAAATATGAGTTGCTGACAAAGCAAAGGTTGCCTATTTTAGTGCTTATCACAGCAGTTGATATTTAAGAAGGGAGAAGTAAAATTTATCAACAATCTAGCAAGCAAATATCGGTAAAAAATAATAATGCACTGGGAAACAGCTTACTAGGATTAGAAGAAAATAAAACACAGCATTCATTATGGTATTTGAGAAAAAACTCCACACGTAAAGGAAACATTTCTAGAAAAAGACAAAAAAAGCTCATAGATGTCTCAACGTATGAAGTTACATCCCAGCAAAAAGATGTTTGTTACCTTGATGAGCCATAAGGGCTGGCTGCCTTTCTATGACCTTTAAAAAACATGTTCCAGGTTTAAGCAGAGATGTGCAAAAATCAGCAATATCAGTGGCTAGTGTCATAATCAACAGCTGGAACAGAATGGATGGCAGCGGTGCTGCTGGACAGTAAAGCAACTCTTGAGTCTAGAGAAAGACCTGTTCCGAAACTACCCAGATGACAACTGATTTGTCAGTGGAGCTTTAGAGGGAGAACTATCCTTCCCTTCATCTGCTCCTTTCATCTGAAATACAGTTTGTTTGCTTCAAAGTCTTTCAAGTTTGGACTGAGAATTATAACTGATGTGACTGACAGTGATCAGTGTGAGGAATTTTCAAAGGTTTTTCTTCATCCTTAATTGCTTGGCACTTTAAAAAGCTGGTCCATTGTCTAAGATGATGCTGATCGCTCCTTCCATCACCCAACATTCTTCAAGTACTCTTTAAATATGGTTGGACCCTCTTGGCACCTTATGACAGAAAATCGCAAGGAACTGCTGAAAAGTGTTTCACATAGCTACACTCTCTGGAACACAGTGAAGAAATTCCTCACTAGACAACTGTAGTCTAATCAGCCCTTTAAACATTCAGGCTGAAGGGAAATCAACAAAAGAGAACTAGAGCAGGAGATATTAATCTCTTGGCCCAACTTTAACAACAATCCTCAGTTCCCCAGGAATTCTTAAAGGAATGAAAGTCAAAAGAAATAAGAGTAAGAAAGAAAGCTTTCCTCTTTATTCATCAAGAAGAGAGGAATTGCCTAGCACTTAAAAAAATCTCTACCTCTGACATATGCTGATGTGCAAAGAAAACAAAACCCATACAGTTTACAGGATTTTGAAGAGTAAATTTTAAGAACAGAAGCTCTGCATTACTGAAAAAGGCAAAATCAGTCAGTAAAAACCTCTTTTTTTTTGCTGTGCAAGATCTTTTTCCTTTCATATCTTTCTCTCAAAATCCAGCTCCTGAAAGCCCTACACAACAACCCTCTTTCAACGCATTAAAATAAAGACTGAACTTCAGAGTCTGCTGGCTAACATTACCAGCAGTAAGCCTCTCAACTCACTAAAGAATGAAAGAATATGACAAAATTACTTGTTTCAAGGCCCAGCTGCTGGAATTGCTTCAACTCCATCTCACTTCATCTAATGCTGGCTGATGGCAGCTGGGCGTGGCAGACGAATGGACTGGGAAGGTGTGAATCCTATTTCTCATGGAGAGGACTCAGAACTCTAAGGCCTTGTCAAGTTGTGTGCCTCCAAACTGTGCTCAAGCTTGAAGGGGAAACCTGACATGCCTTTTTGTTCACATACAGAAATCTCTAACTTGCTTATCCTTCCAGTTCCTGAGGATAATAGCTCCAGCCCTCTTGTGTAGTTGAACACATATGCCAAGTCAGACATATTTTTCATAGATATATGTGTGTATATATATATATAAAAAATATGTCAGGGTGTATGATGATTAACAATCTTGCTATTTTCTAATCAGGTTGTCTTCAGGTGGAAGTTATCGTATAAGCCGAATGTACCCAAACCAAATATTCCAACGATGTGGTTAAGCTTGACTGAGAATAAGCTCTAAGATGTGGATGATTAACTTAGTATAGTTGAGAAGCTTCAGAACTGTGGCATTGCCAAGTACACAGTGCCTAAACCTCAACTCATCACTGACACAGAAAAATAGCCATTGACTGACTCAATGCCCTTACAGGTGATACCTTTGGAAAAACACTGAAGTTCTTAGAGTGACTCACTGCAGATTTTCTCTATGTATCTGTTGTTTGTACAGTTAACTCCTAATAATTCAAATGACTGGGAGGCATTTTTACTGATTCAAATTTTTTTTCAATATGAGGATGATACAAAACAGTTATAGCTGAACTGAAAACAAAGAAATAGATTTTTTTTAAAAACAATTCCCTGACACATTTCCATTCACATTCATGTTGCAAATTAATGCTGATATATTTATGCAGTTATCTGCTGGAATTAATACTTAAAAAAATTACAGGTGCTTCCTGAATATTTAGATAAATCATGTAATTTTTGAAAACTGTTCAGTATTTTGTTAGAATTCAGAACTTGAATGTCAAGGACCACAAGATCATTGTTAATACACTTCAATTTATTATTTTATAGGGAATCAATTTCAATTAAAATCCATTGAAATAGTGACTGGAAAAATTCTATAATATTGACCTTATGGGGGAACCAGCATAGTTAAAATTATTAATCATACTTGAGCATGTCATAAAACACTAGACTAGTGCCCATGCTTTATGATCAAGTCAAATAAAGGCTTTAAAATAACCCACTCTTTCCTTTGTGGAAGATGCCAAATATCTGCACACTGCTTAGTAATAAAGAGGCAGTTCATAACACTTCTGACTGCCTATGTATAACTAAGTAGATGAAGGTGCTCTATCATATGAAGCATAAATGCCATTAAGAGTAAACTTTTATTTGAATAGAACCACATTAATTTTTAAAATTCCAATACGGAACGGCTTTTAAAGAATGTGAATGAAAAAAGAGAAGCTTTTAAATGAAACAGGTTCTTTTTACACAACATAGAAAACCAACTTTACAAAGGCATAAAATGGAGTGGGTTTTTCCATGCCTCCCTTGTATCTTTCCAGTAATTAGAAATTTTTATTGCACTGGCCATAAATACTAGTAACAACAGGAAGAAAAATGCTTTTGAGTTCGTTGGCAATATTCACCTTCAGGGATTAAAACCAGCAAAACTTTATTTTACATTTTCAAAAAGTCTTTAAGTGACTTCCATGTTTGTTAAAAGTGCCAATATATGAAATACTTTACAAACAGGACAGATGATGTTACCAAAACTCATCTGAGTGAAGACGGCAATTCATCCAGTTTCTTTAGTGTAGGAGTTTATGTCTAGGCTTAGCAAGTAGGGATTTATCTCAGCCACATTTAGTCATCTACATCTTTGTAGACAAATACATCTGCCAACTATCCCAAGGATCTGTAATAATCAATGGAGAACAGGTATCATTCATCTGATGCCTCTGAGGTGTGACTGGTGGATCTGAAAGACAGAGGATGTGTAGCTACTACAGTGTGCATGTGACAGTAGGATTGCTTAGAGTGTGTGTGGAAGGCAGAAGATACCCAACTGAAGGCATGCCAAGCTAGGGTTTGGCATTTCTGGCACAGCTGAGGCTGCCAGTAGCTATATTTTAGTTTGTAAAAAACTTCTTATGAACAATTTGTGTCTTAAGACTGTGAGACAGATTCCCAGTGGACACCACAAGAATTAGGCAGGGCAGTACTCCTCCAAGTGCAGCAATTCTGAATGCTGGGTAGCCTAAGTGAATGGGACCAACAGAGAGGGGCCAGGGTTCCAGACTCTGCCTAAACAGCATCTGCTACTGTCAGAGGCTGAGTACTGGGACAGAAGGATGCTGGATCCAACCAAGAATGGCTTTTCTTATCTTCTTATTTCCGATGCTATCCACCTAGTTTGACAATAAAGGTGTTAGTTGATGAAAACAGTCAGGTTTGAAACAGAAGCCCCCTAATGAAAATTTTCACGTACTTTTTAAGAGGTCAAAAGTATAGTTAGGGCTCTGATCTCCTCAGTTCTTTTATAAAGCAACTATCAAGGACATGTAGTAACAGAACAACACGGAATTGGCTTTTGACTGAAAGAGGGAAAGTTTAGATGGAACATAAGGAAGAAATTCCTTACTGCCAGAGTGGTGAAGCACTGGAATAGGTTGCCCAGAGAAGTTGTGGACAGCCCATCCCTGGAAATGTTCAAGGTCAGATTGGATGGGGCTTTGAGCAACCCGGTGCAGTGGAAAAGCGTCCCTGTGTGGTAGAGGGGTTGCAACTGGATGGTCTTTAAAGTCCCTTCCAACTCAAACCATTCTATAATCAACCCTAATTTTATTCTACGTCTGATTTCTGGAAAAATCTCATTAGAAATTTAAAATATGTTACATTGTAAATAGCATCATCTTACAATATGTAGACTTGATTTATTTAAACTCTGTGTGAAAGACTGTACCTATTCCTGGAATTCTTTATACCAGCCTGTTCTTTTCAGCTGGGTGAAAACCAGTGATTTCCACTGGCATTGATCACACACAGCTGTTGTTAAATAACAGACTTTGACTGCTGAAAACTTTCTTATTTAGTTAAAAGTCTTTCATGACTAGCTGTAGCACAAACAGCAATATCTTACTTGTTTTTCTTAAACGTTGAGAAAAAATGTTTTTTCTCTTTCCAATTTACACATGAGTGAGGAAATACAGTTATGTATATATGTGTGTGTTTATATATTTGTAATATGTATCCACCAAACATATAAGACAGCTTCGGCTATGCATAAGCTCAGAAGGACTAAACTTTCGAGACTAAATTTTCCAGTAAATTGACTTCTGAGAAATTTGAAAAGCAGAAATGAAGAAAAAAAATCAACATTAATAAAATAATAAGAAAAACAGACAACAACTGCAATCACGTTCTAGCAATCATACAAAACAGCTAATACCACATTCCCAGTAGACTGAGTTGCAATATTATTTACAGAAACACATAAAAATGCAAGCACATCATAATATTATATAGCTAAAATCTTGCCACAGCCCATCAATACAAATTTCATAGTTGCTACATTTACCTATTCACATTCCAAACTAACATACAACACTTACTGAAGGACGATTCTGTGCTAAACCTATCCAGAGTGCATTATAATGTATTGTCCAGTGTATTGGAACTTATTTTACCTGTCAGCTGAATCACTCGGTTATTTGATATGAATATGTATTAGCACCTCAGTACTAGCTAAAAGGTAACTAACAGTACCATTGTAATTCAATGGTCTGCCAGGGACCATTAATTGCACTGCAAAGTATATTCTTCTGGTTAGAAACCAGCCACATGAAATTCAAATAACTGATGACATAGACAGTTTGATATTTATCATCATTGATGCATGGATTTTAGACATTTTATCTGTGCTTAGATACATACTCCACATACAATATTGTGTTTCAGCTAAAACAAATGAAACCCATACAGAGCCCCACAGTGCATACTTGTAACCTGAAAAAAAATTATTTTCAGAAGCCTTAACAGTGTCTAAAGTCTGAAGAGTCTCTTAGGAACAACCACAGCTTCTGACTCTAGAGTCTATGTCCTCTGTTAAGTGCTGAAACTGTCCTTGACTGGAAGTTGGAAAAATACAACAAAGACTGCTCTTTTGTAGTCTAATAGGTGATAGCAAAGTTGTTTTACCATCTTGGAAAGTGGTGTTAAGTGCAATGCAATGATTCCTACAGTTGTACTGGAGAAAAGAACATACAATGGAAAGGAGTAAAAGAGATATGGATGTATAGGGAAAATAAACCCATATTGAGAAGAAGGCTGAGATTTCTTTACCTATAATCAAGCAATTTAGCATGCTGAGTCCTGGAACACAGTTTTCATGCTATGACAAGGGATAAAATACTACTATTAAGTAGTATGCTTCTGACAGTGCTTCCATGATATACTTTGTGTTCAACTCACAAGTTCTCTCAGACACTTTCGTGCATAACAGGAGCACAAAGTAAAGGAAATCAGCTGAGAATTAGGCTTGCCGGAGCTTTTCTGAACTACCAACTGGTTTTTCTCTGTGTCTTGGATAGATGCCATATATGCAACATATGCAAGAAACACTTGCAAAATAATTGGTGCTTTAAGAAGAAAGGCCCTTCCTGACTAGCTGGCAGCTTCAGGGTTAGGGAAAAGAAAATGGTAAGGTCAAGACAATGAGAGCAAAAGAATAGGTGTCTGGTAAGAGGACAGTACATTTCAAATGCTGCAGGCCTTGGAACACCACAGGGACACGAAACCAAGATTCCTCAAGTGTTACACACTTGCCTCACCAGCTGCCTGGAAAGGCAAACACACTGCCTACCTGAAGCACTCACAGAGGCAACATCTGCTGTTTTTTACAGACAAGAAAGAATATTTTTCACGGAAGGAACTCATGATTCTTCAGGCACCAAAACCTTGAGCCCAGGGAAGAAAATAGTACATCCTGGAAATGTAACAGGATGACTCTATCACAAACCTCAGTTGTTCTGAGTTGTTCTTTTCAGGGATGACAAAGAAATGGGTTGATCTCAAGCAACATTGGAATGGGCTGCCCAGGGAGGTGGTGGATTCATCGTCCCTGGAAGTGTTTAAAAAAAGACTGAGGTGGTGTTAGGTCATAGGTTGGACTTGATGAACTCGAAGGTCTTCTCCAACCTAGTTAATTATGTGATTCTGTAACATTTCTTTATAGGACGTGAAGTACAGTAGGCAACAACAGTTCAGACACCACAGGATCCATAAAGCCTACACAACACGGCGACAGCAAGATGCAATTGCCTTAACTTCATTTGACCTTCCAGTTCTGTGCTTTGCAAGGTCCCATGTCCTCAAAATTTCTGACCACTCAAGTCCCTTTTCAGCTAGGTGTGTGACTCCAAATCATTCATGCTGTGTATGGAGCCACCACAGCAGGGAAGGTCTTCATGTGTGGGCATTCAGACGATGGGAATGAGTCTGCTACATTAAAGCTTTGATTATGGAAAATGACAATAAATCTCACATGCAGTGATGCATGCTGAAATGACACTGCTCAGGTTCCTCCCAACTTGAACATTCAGGAGGAAAAAGTGGTAAGGTGAAAAGGAAGTAGCATCACGTTTCTGATAGACTGGGAGAGTGCAGTGCCAAACAACTCAAATTTTCATCAAGCCTGCCTTTAGTATTAACTGTCTGTTAACTTTCAAGCCTGTCCAGGTCCCTCTAGGTGGCAGCCCTTCCCTCCAGTGTGTCAATCACATCACACAGTTTGGTGTTGTTGGCAAACTTGCTAAGAGAACACTGGATCCCACTGTCCCTGTCACTGAAAAAGGTGTTAAACACTGCCTGTCCCAATACCAATCCCTGAGGAACAAACAACACTCATCACTGGTCTCCACTTGGGACATTGAGCCATTGACTGCACTTCTTTGAGCGCAACCATCCAGCCAATTCCTTATCCACCGCGTGATCCATCTGTCAAATCCAATGTCTTTCCAATTTAAAGAAAGGGACAGTCTCAAATGCTGTGCGCAAGTCCAGGTAGTTGACACCTGTCCCTCTTCCCTTTCTCATAAGCCCTGTAACTCCATCACAGAAGGCAACCACATTTGTCAGGCACAATTTGCCCTTATTGAAGCCACGTTTGCTGTACACATCATCTTATTTCCTGTGTGCCATAGCACAGTTTCCAGAAGGATCTGTGTTAAGGAATACATTCCGTGCTAGTAGCTCAGTGTGCAGCTGCAGTGCCAGCTGCAGATTGAGCTCTGGGTGACAGAAGCCCTTGGCAAGAGGTTGGGAACTAGTGCCGACCCTTTGCCCAACAAAGGGCACAGGAACCTGTGACAACAACAGGTGACTGGACATTTAGAGACATAATAGGAGCCAAAGACTCCGCTGAAAGAGCCTAGACTTTCCCAAGCTTAGACCAGAGTATAAAAACCCAGGGTTTTCTTTGTTCATGAGCCCTCCTCGGAGAGACCATTCAGAGCTTTTATTCTGTTGCTGCGTCATGATAAAATTACTTAATAAATCCAGAGGTCTCAGACTCTCCTATGGGAAACCTGGGGTCAAGCTGGTAAGGAAGACTTGTCTGACTGTCTGAAAGTGGTGTGTCTAGGGAGTCAAGTGGGACACCCATTGGCTCACTGGAGCCACCCATCACGAAGGGACTTTGGTTTCAGCAGTGAAAGTCCCTGTTGGTGGGAGTGTGAGAGTGTCAGAGTGGCTCCTGAATGGTCAGATAGTAAAGTTTCCTTAACATCTGTTCCGTGATCTTGCTGGGCACAGAGGTGAGACTGATCAGCTGATAGTTCTCCTGGTACTCCTTTTTTTCCCTTTTTAAAAATAAGCTTTATGTTTTCCTTTTTCCCATCAACAGGAACTGCAGAAACTCCACCATACTGCTACAACTTCTCAAATACAATGGATAGTGGCTTAACCACTTCATCAAGACCCCCAGATGCACCTCATCAAGTCACGTGGACTTGAGGACCTTCAGGTTCCTTAGACAATCTCAATTCTGATCTCCTACAATGGTTGGTTCTTTATTCTCCTAGTCCCTGACTTTGCCTTCTGTGACTTGGGGGGTGTGGCTGGAGTATTTGCCAGCGAAACTCATTGAGTAACTCAGCTTTCTCCATGTCCTGGATAACCAGATTTCCTGTTTCTTTCTAGAGGGGGCTCACATTTTCCCTAGTACTTTTACCACTGATGTACTTACAGAAGCTTCTCCTCTTGACACTGACATCTTCAGCCAGCTTTAATTCTATAAGAGATTTAGCTTTCCTAACCTGATCCCTGACTGAAGACAACTGGGACAACTTCTCTGTGTTCTTCCCAGGCAACGTGCCCCTGCTTCCATCCTCTGTAAGGCTTCTTTTTTGTGTTTGAGTTTGTCCAGTAGCTCCTTGTTCATCTACACAGACCTCATGACACTTTTGCCTGACTTCTTTGTTGGGATTCATCGCTTCTGAGACTGGGGGAAAATGAGATGCAACTGTGATGGTTCTGTAGTTCCCATTTTGGAAGAATACAGTGCTAGGGTTACCCTAATGGGTTTTGAATGGAACTATGTTGGAAAGAGAGAAGGCAGGTGGGAAAGGAAGGAGGGAGGACAGAAATTGGTGTTATTGTGACTACAGTTGGGCACAAATGTATTTCAACTGCTAAGCATCAGTGCAGGATGAGTAGAAAACTTACTAAAGAAATAATTTCAAGTGGTATCAACTGCTGAGATTATTTTCAATGAAGCACAAAGCTTTATTCTAACAAATTTTACTAGCAGGAGAAATAATAGTCTGGCAGTATATTCAAGCAGCACTTTGCCCTATATGAACCTCACAGAGGAGCTCAGAATCCTAACATCATCTTAAATGCAAGTATCATTTAGTCCAAATCCAAAAATGCCCAGCCCTATGAATAGCTTGCTGTCTGTGGATACTTTACTCAGAATCATACATAGCACTGCTCTACCACTTTGAGGACAGTCTTGTCTATGTTAGCCCAGATCAGGACTCACATTGAAAAATCTCAAAATAACTTCTTCCTTCTCTGTGTAGTTTTGTAAAGCTTTTTTTTTTTTTTTTTAAATGAACTTCAACTCAGGCTTACAGTGATAGCAGTATAATAATGGTGTTTCCAACAGTGTGCAGCTCTCCCCAAGAGACATTGGAAGATATTTTGTCAAATTAGTTTCTCAACATCACTAAGTCTGGGAAAAAAGCACAGATCAGTAGTTGAGCCTGTGCCCTTCAATCCTAGTACAGGCTGAAATAGTGTTTCTGCCAATAATACCCTCAATCAGGCAGCTCTTGATCCAAAGAAAAGACTTCCTAAAACTGAAGGTAAGACTTCAAATACACAGTCATATACTATTCTGGCTTTAAGATCCCCAGAACAGACTGGATGGTGTCTTGAATGAAGAAGAATGAAACAGTTTTAAGTCATTTTCTGGAACAGGAGTAGAAAAGAATGCTACTGCACTTTTAAAATGAGTTTAACTTTCTCAGTAGAGAACAGAACACAAAATCACTTAAAATATCTGGCAAGTGTTATATAATGCTTTTTAAAAACTTTCCCTGCTTGCTCAAGCTTCAGCTGGGTATGAACTAAAGTCAGCGGAAGTCTTTTTGCTGACATCAATGGGCTCTGAATTAGGACCCCATTGCTTGCAACCCAGCTTGTGTGCTACATTAATTCAGAAATGGGTTTTAATGGCTTCTTTCACCTAACAATCTCCTGAGCTGTGCACTGAGAGACAGAGGGCTTTTTTTCCCCCTCTTTTTGGAGGACTTTTTAGAGGACAGCAAAGCACAGTGCAGCAATAGCTACAATGTGACCTGCACTTTGCAAGTCCAATTTCCAAAAGGCAGAAACTGCTTTTCAGAGAAAAAGTGTTGCTCAAGTGTTCTCCAAAACAAAAAAAGATGTACAGAAAACTATTCCAGTCACAAACTGGATTAGGAACATATAAATCATAATAAGAATATGACTGGACACAGTTTGAAGAAACTGGGAAAGGAGACAGAACCAGTTTTGGAGAACAACTGACGAACAGCTTTACAGACTGCACTGTAGTTGAGAAATAATATCCTAACCTTAATACTTTTAAGCAAGTATTTTCAATAGACTTACACTACAACTTGGTGTAAATGATGCAATAAGGGGTAGAATACTGCTGTCATCCTGTCACCCACTGTTTCCTCATTCTGGAATCATACAATTAACACACCTTTGCTGCACACAGGTATGTTCTTAAAAACTGTTGTTCTGCCCCATAGCTTTAGCTCTATTTAAGAAGACGAAAAAACCCACAATTTTGGTTCCTCTAACTTTTAAAAAGAGAGTTTTGAAACAGTCTGTTTACTGCTTTTATACACTTGCAAGATGCCTGCTTGCATACCACCCTTGGTGGACCAATAGCACAGAAAAACTTCTGGCTTCTGTCTTTCAGGTATGAGGTTTTACAGTCCATGAGGTCCACTCACATATTTGTTCATTAAACATGTATTGGTATTGTTTTACTGATAGAAGTTTGCATTAGTGCCACTGTTTTCTTTCCCACCAGGATGGGATTTTCATGCTCCCTCACACAGCCATTCCCAGCTGACCTCTCGAACACAGGGCAACCACAAGCTCTCATGGTGTAACCAGCAGCCACCCAGCCTTAGAAACTATATCCCTGAATGCAGCATGCTTTTTCTTTCTGAACTGACCAGATCACCAGATGTGGGTACTTGCTGACAAAGTTACACTAAAACAGATCACAGACACAGTGAGAAATAAATTCTTTTTATAGAAATTCTCTGTTTGAGCTGTCTAACCAAGGATATATTGGAGAGGTGCTGAAGTGCAGCACAATGGCCAATGCCATTGTTGGGGAAGACAGCTGGAGCTGCAGACCACCAGCTTTGAGTTAAGCTTGTGCTGCCTTTCATAAAGCATATGATAGGTTGCCTTTATGTGATCAGACTTAATAGCAACATTCCCTCTACGTGGCAGAGAGAGATGACATTAAACACACAGCCATCCATCTATCCCTGTCCTTCATAGCCCAGCATATGTGTATTCATCCTCTTACCAAAGTTCAAACTTGTATCTTTAACTGCATGGGCAAGGAATAGATCTTAAAGGATGCTGTCCTGAATTCCTTGAAATGGCAGTCACCACTGTCTGACTAGTCATGAGTCATACACCAGCAGATGTGTCCAGAGGGGAAACACAAAAGAGTCAGGAAACACATAGTTCTCAATGCCAAATACAGGTTTATCTGGTCTGCTGTGACCAACTGATTCAAATTTATAGCTAGTGGGTCTTCATTGTCCCCTATCAGCCAAATCTCAACTTTAATAAGCAGGCCTAAAATAGTGACGGTGGGTGACCAGAATTTCATAGTACACCAAACCCTCTAGATGCAGGGGAAGAGAGAACATGGTCAACTCTGAAGAAAAGGAATAATGGATGAGTGGATGAAGGGAAAAAGGAACAGTTCTAAATATCTGGAGAGGACATTCATGCTTCAGCAGGTGTACTGCCTTTGTCATGACATGAGATGAGGTAACGTCATATTTACAGTTCAAGGCAAAATGAAGGAGCCCTAAAACTGCTCATCACTATCACATGAAACACCAAGCCTGAAGGAATAATTCAGTTGAGACATCAGCTCTTTCAGATAAAAAGCAGCTTACTCAACTAATCAGAGTTTTTCCCCAAACACAGTGAGCAAGGCTTAATTAGGAACATAATGTCATGTGTGAAGGACATTTTGTTAAAAATACACCGCATGTACAAGAGAACTCAATTTTTTTCATATGATGTGACACATAATGGGCACTGAACCAAAACACCACAGAAGTATGTGGTTTGTGCTATCTCACTGGTCTACCAACAATATTTAAGAGTAAGAAAGTATTGCAGATACTGCAGTATTGCAGAAGAGGATCTCTAAATGTTCCTTTACAGTATTGCCACAATCATAGCTTTTCTTACACGTTACCACAGACATTTAAAAGCCTTAATAGACAGCTACAAACACAAGTCATCATAAAACATTTTAAGCTCATTTGGAAAATGTACACAATCTTTTTTGTTACTCCTTATTCCGTGTCTTCTAATCTAGACTCCGTATTGAGACCAGTTTTCCATTTTCTTAGCAGCACACATTACAAGCAGATCTATTCAAGTCAATAACATTACTTCAACATGAAGAAGAAATCAGTTCTCTGCAAAAAACAGTCTAACAGATAATTTTCCACGGACAGCTCTTACCATAAAAAAGGTTACAGAAATTACTCTTCTATCTAACACTGAAAGTAAACAATTAATACAAGATGTACAATGTTTTTAAAGAAGTATGTACACTACCTGTGCCCTTTATATGTAATTACTTACATCTTAGTAAGCAGACAGCTAAGTAGGACTACCACTAAGCCTATTCATCACGCAAAACAGGCAGCTGAACATCTCTGTTTATTTATGCATTATTTTACCTTTTGTTCTCCTCTTGGAAAGCATGTGGAATCCATGAGACATTTTCACGCCTCATTTCTTGTGGGAGAACATCAAGTCACCTTTTATGCCCTCAGGCAAATGTCTCCTACCTGATCTCAGTAACTGTCTGTATCAAAATTATTTTTCATACCTTGTGTAAGCAGCTGGAGGTTTCGGACTTCTTCTCTCACCTTCAGCTGAAGGACTTGCTGCAGAATGTGCTGTCGCAGGCTTTCCTGGGCAATGCCCATTCGTTCAAGCTTTTTGTCAGTAAGTCTCAGCAAAGCACGGCCTGGATGCAAAAGGCAAAAAGAAAAATCACCCAAGGATTTCCATTAATGCAATAGTCTCACTCTGACAGAATAATTTGCTACAGAAAGAATTCTCAGCCCTGAAATACCTGTCTCTGAGAGGATACTGTTTCACCAGTTAGGTACTTCCTTACTGTTAGAGATCTTTGTGCTCTTTTGTTTCGGTGCTTTGTGAGAGACACAGGCATGTCCCATTTTGAACAACCAATTGCTGTTCTTCAGTGCCAGTTGGTCTCCTGGAGGTAGGATCTCCCCTATAAGTGTACAATTGACACAGGTGTCTAAGTAGACCCCCATCTATTTTCAAGGATCTGTATTACTGTTAAGAAACCAGCTGGATTTTACAAACTAAATCAATTTGAGGTATACCAAGGATGAATATTGCTGCAATTCAGATATGCCTATAGTGTAACAGCATCGTTTCCCAAGATGGGTCTGTACTTTAGGGTTCAGCCTTCCAAATCCCTCTCAACAGTAAGCTATCAGAGCAAAACAAAAGAAAAGAAAATAAATTTTGTTCAACTATAAAAAGCCATCTGCCCAACTGTAAGGTGCCTACGGTCTTTGCAGGCAATCACTCCCTGATTGTGACTTTACTGTTAGGTTGTTGTTGAACCAGAGTCTAAGGCAGGTTGTAGATGTTAAAAAATCAAACAATCTACATTCCCCAGATTCTGCTAGTGGAGCCCTGACTCCATCTTTTGGGCATCATTATGCTATAAAAAAAAGGAGGAAGGCTGGACACTGGCTGAGCCAACACTAAGGAAGTATTTAGACTAAGCAGAGAAACAAGGCATCAAGCAAAGCTTTACTCTAGGAAGAAACCCAAAACTTACTTTGGTCTTCACCACTGCTCTGAGACAGTACAGGGAGGAGTCTTGCAGCCTCCTACTGACTCTTGATTGCCAGCACATGCATTTGCTATTTAAAGGTGCCTTGGCCAACACCAACAAATCAAACTGGAGCTACATTGATACTACATGGAAAATGACATATTCAGGTCACTTTTTTAAACAGATTCAGCTTTTTACCTCCTCTAGTTCGTTTAATTGGCAAAAATCCCTTCTTTGATTTCTCAAGCTTTATTCTGAAACCAGAAGAAGACAGTAAAGAGTAAGTTATTCCCCCTGCAACACAGCAGCCTCTGTGCTACCATTACTGTGGCCTTTGGATGAATGGTACAATTTAGCTCATCAGAAAGTATTACTCAATGCAGCAAGATAAGGCCCTTATTCAATCTCTTTCCTTACAAAACAGCAATGAGTACAGAATTCTCATAATTACTTTAATTAAAAATTTTAAGATAAATGCCAAGAATTTAAAGGGGCACATAATATTTCCCCCAAACCAAGCAGTTGGTGGTATGCCCTTCATTAACTGCTAGATTGCACTCATAAGCAGTTCTCTGAAGGGGTTAGTAAAATCCTGATATAATGCAATGTAAAATAGTGGGATATTACTATCAAGAAAGCAAGATGTTACTGATCAGATAGAAATGACAGTGTTCATAGATTTTCTGCCCTTCTGTGTCTCTCAAGCACTACACACTACAGAGGATGACCTTTTGATTAGGAAAACCTACTTTGAAATCATAAACAAGAAGAATTTTAAGGGTTAATGTAATAACAAAATACGGAAATTAGTCTCTTATAGATCAATGCCAACTGTCCAATTCCCCTGGTGATAAAGGCAGCAATAATGATTTCAAATTTTTTATTGTCTTATCACACTAAAACATCCCAAAGCAATTTATAAAGGATGTGGAACAGTTAAAGAGTGTGGTCTGTAATGTCAATCTAGCAACTGAAAGCAAATAAAAAAAACCAAGTCATCATTTTAAAGAGTGTCAACACACATGTCATCTCAGGGCAGGGAGTCAGCAACAGTAATATGAAAGGACAGACAGAGGCCATACATCTTATCCAGTGCCCTCTGCTTCTTTTTGGCATGGATATAGCCATAACTCTTTCCTTCCTCCGGGCAAGTCTGTATTTCATATTCAGATTGGTTTTCTAGCCCAGTCACTGCCTTTAGGAGTTGAGTGTGCACAAAACAGAGATGTCTCTTTCCAACTCTAGGCATGACAGTTCCCCTGCAGCTTAGGCTCAAAGTACAATGCCATTGGAAAAAAATTGTCTTTGACTCATACTATCTGCAGCAGCTTGCACAAGTTGCCTTAACTTAACTCTTTCTTGCACCAAATCCAAAGTGACATGTTGAGGCAGTGATGAGGCATGAAAGCAAACATCCAAATATGGCATTTCAAGAATGCAGTAAGTGACCTGAACTGTGAAAATTCAATCCTCCCCACACCTTCTTTCCCCTCAACATTTAGAACAAAAACATCTAAGCCAGAACTGGAATAATTTTTCATTTTGATACTAAATCATGCCTTTGAAAAGAAATTGCTAATGCCTGGACTAGTTACCAAAGCCAATTAGTTACAAAGGCCAAGATCCTGACAATTAGCTAATGATTTTGGATGCTTCACTGTCTTGTTTCCTGTACTGCGCATATCTGAAAGAGTTATCATTTGGTGCTAAGAGCTCTGTGTTATTGAACACTGAAACCAATTGTCCAGAGAATTTGCGGAGCCTCTATCTTTGGAAACACTCAAAACCTGTCTGAAAAAATCCTGAACTGTACTTGCCCCTGCTTTGAGTAGGAGGTTGGACTAGATGATCGCCAGAGGTGCCTTCCAACATCATCTGTTCTGTGAAATAACCTGCATGAAGGATCTCAATTTAAACATCTATTTTCTTTGAAAAAGCTAATATTAACAAATTAATAAGAATACACAGAAGATGGTCACTTTGTCAAGCATCATGGTTAAAACAGAGGGACAATTGTATTGTAAAAATTTGGGATAGATTTTTAATTTTCAGAGAGTGCAGGATATAATATATTATCAAGAGCAAAATGTGACAAAAGTCACTGTTTCTAAAAGTGTACACTGATCTTTGTGCGGACACAAGTAGAAGGAACTTGACTACTGTGGCCACAGACTACCGTCACAGGAAAATTTCCCAACACTACAGAATTGGCACTACCTCTTACATATAGCAGCTACCTGTCTAATAGAGAACAGGACATTTTTTTTCAAAAGCCCTTTGACTAACAGAACCATAAAGATTGCAGTGACAGTAACCCTGGGCCTTGGATGTAGCTAGTTGCAGTACTGGAAGCCAAATGTTTTAAACAAAACCCCACAACTCTCTCAGTGTCTGTACACATAGCACAGAACCCCCAGCCCTCTCATACTCAGGGCAGATCAGCCGTGCAATGTTCTGAGACACCTCGAGGGCAGACACAAAATATGAAACACTTTCCAGCTTAATAATGGATTGATGGCCTAATTTTTTCTAATATGACTTAGCTGTTGCAGATCTCATTTGATCAAGCCAGCATTAGATGAAAATTTGAATGGAAGGAGAAACATTGCATGCCACAGAACATTATCATGAGTATAAGCATTGTTCCAATGAGGCTGGCATTGGCCCTAGAGCAAGGAATGTGGCACAGTCTGCTGGGCCTAATCAGAAATGTTCATACCTCCCTGCGCTGGTATAGCCTACTGCTCTTCCCTTAACTGCCAGTTCATAGACACATGGAAGGACCTCGCAAGAAGCCTTGAAAGAACACTTGTGAGGCAGCAGAATGGACAGTAAGAAAGGACTTATTAAACATGTAGAAAGAAATGAAGGGAAATGAGAGCAGATAGTAAGAGTTGGATCTCACACAAAACCCCGAAGAAAACTATGAGTAATTTAAAGTTGATGAAAATGATAAACCACCAGTGGGAACAAATGATGTGTGCAAAATACAGCCAATAAAGGTGATCTTGTCTCCCGAGCACAATATGATATCAAGATATGATACGATTATCAAGACAAGATGTTCAGTTTACTTACCATGGGGCACAGAACCCAGGAAAAGAAAAACACGGTGGAGGTCCCAAGGACACTAAAAGAGACCCTATAGTCAGAGCAACGGTTTAGCCAACCCTATGTCAGAGTGTCAGCAGGAGATGTATTCTGGGAGAGCTACTGGGAGGGCTACTTTCTGAAGTCATTCCCTCTGTATCATGCCAAAATCCAGAATTGTTATACTAGGGTTATTAGAGAGCACAGGATTTTAACACCTACTTATTGTTCTGACATCCCTAAATTTGGTTTTCTTTCTGATACTGTCTACCTCTGTAGCCTCCTGTGGTAGCAAATTCCAGAAGCTCACTGCACATTTCTGTCTGTTTTATATTGATTTCCTACTAATTGCTTCAAGTGTTTGCTAGTTCTTGCATTGCAATATTTGCTTTACAGTTCATCATTCAGCTTATCTGTTGATTCTATGATCTGTAAATTTCAGTCACATGTCTTTTGATCATATTTCTGGACAGATTCAGCTTACAAACCTAAAAAACCTGAAAAAATAGGAACACGAGAGTCACTAGACCCCTAAATTATGTAAAATGAATTTTTTTTTCATCTTTTATACCGAAATGCTACAAATGCTGATTTATTCTCAGCTAATGGATAATTGTGTGCTTCTCTGTTTTTTCAAACGTGGTGCTTTTGTGTTTACTTGAAATAGTCTGATCACAGCTTTCCTCTTGCTTGTGTAGGCTGATTGTTGGCTTCTCTTGACTTCAGCACTTAAAAACAGGCCTTGGACACACCAAGTAAGAAATTTACATGATGGAGACACAGACATTATTATCACTGTTCAGTGATACACAAGTGTAAAACTGTGTGTCTGGTGAGACACAAGTATAAAACTCTCCTCAATATTCAGGAGTGAATACAAACAAGAACAGGCAGAGAGAGAAGCTATGACTTAACAGAAAGGAATGGCAAATATATGAGAGGAGGTGAAAACGAGAATGGTCACCGACAGAACAAGACTGGCCTTGTGATAGCAGTGGCGGGAGACGAACGCTGAGAAAAGAGAACTATTAACCCAGGGAGCTGATTTGAAAAGAGAACAAATAGATACGAATACAACTTAGGATGCTGGGTTCAGAAACATCTTTTAAAAGAAGCAACACAAACCAGAAATCAATTCAATTTATCCAGTTTTTAGAGCAAATTTGATATGACTTCATGATGCCTTTCTTGGAAACCCATCAGATCTTCTACAGTCCTACATTTTCTGCTTTTCTGCAAAGATGACTATTTAACCTTGATCAGTGTCAGAGATCTCCAACTGAGGAACTTCTCCAACATCAGATCCAGCATTTTGTGCTTTCTTATTCTGTTAACAAAAGTAACAAACCTACACGAAGCTGTAGGAATTTTTGGTAAGACACATGAATGGGAAAAGCACATAACTCCAGTACATCTCCAGTGGAAGCACAGGAAAGCATAGAAAGGCATATTCTCATGTATCACACTAGCTTTGGAGATACTTTTATTTGTTAGCATCATCAAGGACAATTCTCTGGCTCTTTCTCATTCATTATTTGCTGGATCTGGATGAGATCAGCTCTGTAATAAAGTTTCTCCAAGAAAACACTGTCATATTGGTCAATAAATGTTTGATCAAACTCAAAAAGCAGCTATGTAAACAAAGACACTTTCTGAATATTATCTGCATCCTTTTTCTCAACATCATGTCTATTTATAGTTCTGACAAGAGAAAGCGATGACTATTGTAACTGCTGCCAATAAATCTACAAGCAAGTTTATTTCCATAAAACCTCTCTCAGGTCACAGTTCTCTTGCACAATTCTGCCCTTCCTTCACATTTTGGAACCACAAGATTTAACAGGATATGAAAGAAAAACAACTCAACATAACCTTTAACTTAACTGCATTACAAAACACAAAATTAGCAACAACCAAGATATGATTGTTTCTAAATGTGCCTGTTTCTGACAAAATTAAGATGTCAGTGTCTCTGTGAAGCTATTCAACTCAAGATTATTTAGTTTGGTACAACTTCCTCTCCCCTTAGTGCTGCCTTTCCCAACTCTCTCGATATTCCATCAAATACCACTGTTGTTTTCTATTCTCTTAATTCTGACAGTCCTTTCTGCTATATATCTGCTGTTCAGTGATGGTCTCCGAAATTGCACCAGGTTAGGAGATAGTTCTCACACTCAGTTTTTCCTCGGCTCTTCCCAAGGATGTCTCCCAGCTAGCTACCCCCAGCTGCTTCTCCCCAGCCACCACTGTCTTTGGAGCTCCTATGCCCTGCTACACAGGCTCAACATGTCCACCGGCTCAGCCACAACAATGTTGGATTTATACTATTAAAAAACCCCAACAAATCTGCAGCAATGGTGAAGTCATGTAAAAATGCTGAAAGACAGTGAGTTAACAGAGCATGGATCTTGAGTATTCATTTTAGCAACTGCATTTTAGAAGTGCCCTTAGTCTCTCCCTTCCTCCTGGCCGAGCAGCTCGAAAGAGTCCAGGTACTGGAAGGCAAAAATCCTTCTCCAGAAGTGAGAGTTTCCTGACTCCCAATCCCTTCCACAAACAAAGCAAACAATTACTAGTTCTTGACCCACCCACTTATTTCAAGGAGATATTGAATTGTATACTTTAATTGTGGGGAGCACCACATGTCTTTCTATCATGGACTCATAGAATCATTTATGTTGGAAAAGACTTCTAAGATCATTGAATCTAACCCTTAGCCCAGCACTGACAAGTCCACCACTAAACCATGTCCCTAAGTGCCACATCTACACATCTTATAAACACCTCCAGGTTTGGTGACTCCACCATTTCCCTGGCCAGCCTGTTCCAATGAGTAACAACTCCCTCTGTGAAGAAATTTTTCCTAACATCCAATCTAAATCTTCCCTGATGGGGTGGTTGTGACCCAAGTGCAGGACCAGGCACTTTGCATTGCTGAACCTCATCCATTTGGGCTTGGACCATTAATGTAGCCAGTCCAGATCCCTCTTTAAAGCCTCAGAAGACCAACACTCGTGCCCAACTTGGTGTTGCCTGCAAACTTGTAGAGAGTGCACTCATCCTTTTGTCTAGATCAATAAAGTTATTAAACAGAACTGTTACAGACACATAACAGCCTGAGTTACCAAATATTGAATTAATTACTCTAGTGCCTAATAATTTACAGATGTATTCCAAAATGACTTTATTCTAAGATAATATTAGAATACAAATCTCAATACAAAGAAGGGAAGGGTTAATAAGAGACTGCATCATGATTACTGGAAGTGGTTCAGTTAGTAATTTACTGTACTGATGGGAACTATATTGATTCTTTACAAGTCTTGAGTAAAAGACTGTTAGACAGCCTTGTTTTTTAGATGAACATATTCTGGACCTGATGATTTTAATAGGAGGAAATAGTAGTAACTTGAATTCCCCTCTGAAATATAAATTCAGGCACAAATCATATTACACCAGTTTTCAAGTGTACTGTAAAATGTGAGACAACCATTTTTAGTGCTCTCAGGAAGGACCTGATAGGACCCACAAAGTAAATTAAGGATAAATGCAAACCTTTAGCAGGCAGACTATAAATCCACATTGTTTGTTTTATATACATTTGCCAAACTACTTCCTGGACATATAGAATTATGTACTACCTACAGCTATATATAAATATATAGACATATAATAAGGAGCTTCTATTACATTGTACATCGTATTTTTGAAGAAAAAAAGATCCAGAACTATTATTTGTTGGTATCTATGTGCTAGATTTATGATCCCCCTATTCAAATAAACAACCTCAAGGTCTTTTTTTTGTTTGTGAAGGGGTAAGTGAATCTGTCAACACTTTTGATTTTGTACACCATCAGCAGGATACACAGTTCTTCCTAGTTAATCTAATGTTGCTTAGTGTGCAACCCATTATGCATTATATATCTCATTTCTTTATTAATTAAAAAAATCACAATAGATCATGCCTGCTGGCAAAACTCCTGTTAATTTATTCAGGACTAAACATATATTCATATATTATAATGTACAGCTTCTTCACAGAATAGGAAAGACAATTTGGAAAGCATCAGAATCAACTGAAGCCTTGACAGCAAACTCTAACAAGAGCCTTTCCTGTAACTCCCAATGGGGGACCTCACAAAAATCAGATTTCTTCCTGAAAAAAAATCATCTACTACCACAAAAAGAATAAACGTGCACATATGCACACAAAACAAACCCAACATTCATTCTTGAAGAGCCCAACCCAACTGGAAGTGAGAAATCTCTGAAATCACACAGAAGACTATTTTACCTACTGCTATTTCTAATGGAAAAGAGGTTCTGGAGTTCTGCCTAGAGCAGAACTGGTGCATGCATCCAGCAAAGAGGGCAAGCACTGAGAACAAAAGTTGCCGTTTAATAGAGGAAGCACATGTGCTCCTATCACAGACACATGTATCTACTAAATCCTTTGAACTGCATTGGTATGAAACACTTGTGTGGCTGAAGACCAGGCTCTGAGAGCTTGCCTCCACCATCCATGTGACAGAAACTGTCAGTCAGCATTATTGCTTGCTCTAATTTGTTACTAATCAATCCAAGTAATAACCCAAAGGTGCTGTGCCGCTAAATACACACAAAGGATGCCATTCTTCAGTGTGCAATATTTGTAAGGATGAAGAAAAACAATTAATTTATATGCAAAATCCTTCATAGTTTTCACATACAGGGTCTGGCTGAGATGAAGTCCATTTTCCCCACTGCGGCTCCATACTGCTGTGCTGTACCTAGAGAACACACCAGTTATTTGGCTACTGCTGAGCAGTGCTCCCAACAGCATCCAGACTGTCTCTCCAACATTTTACCCCATACTGGTCAGCTTAGGGTTTGCAAAATCATGGAAGGGGACATAACCAGGACAGCTGACCCAAATGACCAAAAGGATATTCCATACCATATGACATCTGTTGAGATATAAAAGCTAAGAAAAAGGAAGAGGAAGGAAAGGCATTTATTTATTATTTTAAAATGAGAGCAACTGCTACATGTTCTGAAGCCTTGGAAGTGGCCAGACATCACTTCCTGATGGAAAGTACAGAATCAAATCTTTTGGGTTTTTCCTTTCCTTGACTGTGACATTTTACTTTTTTAAACTTCCTGTATCTCAACCTACAAGTTTTTTTCCATATTATTGTCTTCCCCCACTTTCCTGAGGAGAGGAAAGGCCATCTCACTCATTCTCTGATGCTGGGAAAGCCATCCCTTCTTCCTCCTGATAACTCTAACTGCCACAGAGCATTTAGACAAAAACCTACACAAAGAAGTATTTGAAGCATGTTTAATTCATTTTCTGAGTTTCTTTTAATGTCAAACTTGTGAGAAGCAAGGAGGACTGACATAACATGACCAGACAGCTTATTATACTGAATTGCAAAAAGTCTGTGGATGATAAAGAGGTTGCAGCAGACCAGAATTTGAGAACTTTTATTTTCTAGTAAGATTTTCCAGCCACTGCTTTGTTTAAAAGAAAAAGAGCAATATTAAAATTGTATTAAATATTAGAATAAGCTTTCACATCCCAGTGCTGAAGTACATACAGAATCGAAACCCCCAGCTCTCTCCTGCTCCACGCTGTCACTTCAAGCAGCTTTCAGGGGTGCTTTCTTCCACACCCATACCAGCTTCATTCTTCATTTTTTAATAAAAAATGAAATTGAGTAAGGTTTTGTGCCAATATTCATGATGTTAATAATTCATATTATAAAAATGGAAAATTAAAAGCATCATGATCACAGGTAAAGCACCGCAGACTGCTTCAACTCCCCTAACCTGAAGGACAAACCAGCCACATCTCTCCTAATGCATTTTGTGCTCTAGCATTTCTCTTTGGGGTTCTAATTAGAAGCCTGACACCTGTCAAACTGTACACACTAGCCCTGATGGGTCCTGAACTTAGAGGTTATGCTGCCCATTTTATAACCTACTGGGAAGATAGTTTTCCTACTGTAAAAGTTAGCTCTACTCAATTATATGCACAATCTTACAGGCACTAATCTGTTGCTGCATTGCTGTCTCAGTAGTACAACAAACTTTGCTGAGCTGCTTTGCATTTCTTCCAGCTTTTATTACTGTAGCTGAGAGGAGAATCAAGACATAAGGATTTTATTCTGCTGGCTATTCCTCCTACTTAATACTTACACCTGACCTGTGAGACAATGGTCATCTTGGATCAGAAAAAAATCAGATACCCAAGCAACGACTTATCATATCTAGTTTTTGTAAGCACCTCTTCCCTGTAACAGAATCCAGAAGTTGTTTTTTTTAAATTCTGCCTTCTGTACTCCATGCATTTGACTCAACAATAACATTAATAATAGTGATACAACACTAATGTGTAAAAGCTTTATCATAGGCTGCAGTCTGGCACTGTGGTCAAAATGGAACATGCAGCCCAGCTCCCAGCTCTGGCTTTGGGTCTTATTCTCCCAGGCAAAAATAAAAGCGCATTTTCCACAACAAGGTACAGGAAAATGTTGTGTGGCTTTTTTTTTTTTATAAAAATAACTGCTTTAGCAAGGGAGATCTCCCAAAGAGAGGGAGACAACTTATCTTCAAACTGCCAGGGGAATGTGCCAAAGCCCAGTTCCTCCTTCAGGCCAGGGGACCTCAATACTCCTGAGGTAAGGCTGCACTGACCTTGCTGCAATGCACTTGGGAACCTGTATGCAAGGTGCAAGGGTTCAAACCTCTGTCAACTTCCAGCCTTTTTCCAGCAGTGTTACACAGCCCCCTCTTTCCTGCATGCCAGGGAAAGCACCAACTGCTCAAGATAGGTCGGCCCTCCTGGCTGCCAGGGCACTGCTGAATCATATTCAACTTGCCACTGACCAGGACCCCCAGATCCCTGTCCATAGCACTGCTTTCCAGCATCTCATTCCCCAGTCTGTACGTACATCTGGGATTGCCCCAACCTAGGCGCAGAATCCAGCACTTTCCCTTGTTAAATGATGCTTTTCTTTTCCATGTTCTTCGTCTGTGTGTGTGTGTGTATGCAAAACAGTGGAAAAAATTTTGCATATTTGTGTCTGAATTCTGATATGAGTCTTGGGAGGCATCAAGCAGAGCATTACCAAGCGGTCAAGGATGGTGATTGTCCTGCTCTGCTCTGCACTGGGGCAGCCTCACCTTGAATGTTGTGGCAGTTTGGGGCATCACAATATAAGAAAGATATTAAGCTGTTACAAGGGCAATGAAGATGGTGAGGGGCCTTGAGGGGAAGCCACATGACAAGCAGCTCAGGTCACTTGGTCTGTTCAGCCTGGAGGAGACTGAGGGGAGAATTCATTGCAGTTACAACTTCCTTGTGAGGGGAAGAGGAGGGGCAGGCACTGATCTCTTCTCTGTGGTGACCAGTGACAGGACCTGAGGGAATGGCCTGAAGTTGTGTTAGGGGAGGTTTAGATTGGATATTAGAAAAAGGTTCTTCACCCAGAGAGTGGTTGAGCACTGGAACAGGTTCCCCAGGGAAGTGGTCACAGCACCAATGCTGCCAGAGTTCAAGAAGCATTTGGATGACACTGTCAGGCACATAATGTGACTGCAGGGGCAGAAGTTGGACTTCATCCTTGTGGGTCCTTTCCAACTTGGCATATTCTATGATTCTGTGATTCTGGTATTTTCAGCCTGGTAAAAACTTTCCTAAACCACAAGAGTCTAGAGAATGTTTTCTGAGTACTAACACTAAGCCACAAATTTAATCCTCAGTCAAGTACTAAATGGTTTATCTTCATCTCCATCTCCATTCATTAGATTGCACTGAGTCTTCAATACAAAAGCCAAATCATTTTAGGGTTAGTTTCAAATGTAATTTTGGTTATGCACAAAACACAATTTCTTGTTTCTATGTAATAAACAAACATTTGGGCTTAACACTCTTTCCTGGGTTGTAGACACATGCCCTATGAAACTCCAGCAAGTAGCAAATATGAACAGCAGCAATACAACCCCAAAAACTGACAATAGATACTAAGAAATTATTTACTTCATTTTTCAGTGTATAATTAAAATTCTAAACCAAAAATCCAGATATGTAAATACTCGCCACTCAATTAATTTATATTTCTCCTGTAACGTTCTCCTTTGAGGCCTCTTTGTGATAGACATTGTGCTTGGTTTTCCTCACCACTGTTTTTGGTTTTTTTCCCATTGGAACAAGTTCTTTTCTGCAGTTTTCTCAGACTGCAAAGCTTTCCTGGTTAAGCCATATGTTGTGCACCATGTGAGCACTGACAGTATGAAATCTTGTCAATATTCCAGAATTAAATCAGCTGGACAGTAAGTAGGATCACAGCTGTCTATAAATTGAAGTATCAATTATAAATCCTTTGGCACAGTTGCATAAGAAGCTGATCTAACTCAAATTATTTCCATTCAATTCCCAGGCAATTTTCTGGTGACCCTTAAAGATGGACAAGCCACAATTCTTTCTGCAACATACAGCAAGTCATGGGCACTCCCAATCATGGCCTCAGGACTTTGTATCTGCTCTCAGCAGCCACGTACTACTTGGTGCCATGGTTTAGATGTTGGGTTGCTGTTAGATTATAGGTTGGACTTGATGATCTCTAAGGTTTCTTCCAACCTTGCTGATACTGTGATACTTAAATGATGAAGATGACATCACATAAGAGCCATTCTTTGCAGTGTAAGAAACATTTTTGTTACTCAGTAAGCAGGAAAAGGCGAATACCAAGCTGAACATAAGCCAGTAATGTGCCCTTTCAGAAAATAAGGCCAGCAGTCTCCTAGGCTGCAGTAGGGCAGTGCATTTCCAGCACATTGAGGAAGGCGATCCTTTCCCTGTACTTGACCCTGGTGAGGCCACATTTGGAGTACTGTGTCCAGTTCTGGAATCCACAGCACAAGAGAGACACAGACATACTGGAGGAAGCCCAGCAAAGGACTATGAAGTTGATTAATGGACTGGAGCATTTGTAAGGAAAGGCTGAGAGATTCGAGATTGCTTAGACAGGAGAAGAGAATGCTCAGGGAGAACTTTCTAACATGTGTAAATACCTGACAGGAGGAGTAAAGAGACAATGGCCACAAACCATAACACAGGAAGTTCCACTTAAATGTAAAGAACCTTTTTAATATGAACATGCTTGAACACTAGAATAAATGTTCAGACAGCTTGCAGAGTTTCCATTCCAGGAGATACAAGTGAAAGGACAAAGCCCCGGACAGCCTGCTCTAGCTGATCCTGCTTTGGGTCAGGAGGTTGAACCTCCAAAGGTGTGTTCCAACCTCAATATCTGTGATTCTACTCCATGAAGGCACACAGCAGCAAATCAGACTGCCTGAACTTCAACAGAGTTAGCAAGGTCACAATTAGCAGCTACTGAATACAAGAGTCTTACATAATTTGTATATCAATATATTCGATTGAAATGTACAAACCAAGGAGTCAGGTGAAAAAATACCACTTGAAACCTCCCTTAAAATTGTTCAGATACAAGTGTATACCACGTGCAGAATCCCTCAATTTCATCATCTAGACTTTGGATTTCTCTAAAGGAAATGCTTTACGTAGCAATGTTAGAAAGGCAGAAGGATAAGAAGCATAGGGAATTTTTCTGTTCTTCTAAACTCATCTGAGGGCTGCAGCTGGTTCCAAGAATGTTCATTCTCCACTGCTGTCCAATCCATTAAATTAACCAATGCCACTGAGGTCCAGGCACTGGAACTCAGCTGTTTGCACTGTCAGATCATCCTAATGTTTCCAGAGATAATACTGGCCTGGGACACTTAACACTTCCCCAGAAACTCCAAGGTATAGTTCAGGAATGAGCAGATATTGGGGGCTGTTCCCCACAGATGGCATGAACACGGCCATTCTTTCCTTAAGAGTAAAAGCCCTTAGCAGCATGAGCACAAATTAGACTCAGTGCCTAATGATGTTTGAAGAAATCACCGACAACAAAAAGGCAACAGTACAGAGGCACAAGTTCTCTTGGTAAAACCAGCCAGCTCTACCAACATAGTACATTTGCAGCATAAGGGCCTGTTCCATCGTAAAAAACAAGACTTCCAGGATTCATTCTCTCTTCCTGAAAATTAATAGCATAAGCTGGTTTCTCAGAAATCAGAGATTCAGAGGTGAGACAAAATTACTTCCTCCCTTATGAACTCTATGTGTCTATTGGCACAAGCCAGAGCAGCTGGAAAGGATTTCCTCCTGTTTCTTCCCTGTTCTAAAATTTTAAATTACTTCGTTCTCTCAACAATGGAAATGAGGAAAAGCAATAGGAAAGAGAAATTTGGTTAGGTTTTTAATGACTATTGCAATTTTATTTAGATTTAATTTTCACTTCTAGGCAATATAAGGATTCTTCTGGCTTTAGGCCTGTCTCAGATATTACTTATGAGAAAGTTGTTCCAACATTTCCAAATACAGGAAATGAGAATGAGAAAAAGAAGAGGTATAAATGACTGCAATACTGTGTTTGAGGAAAGCAACACATTTCTTCAAGGAATGCTGTTTCTGTGAAGTCCCGTAAGAGAAAATGTGTGAAAAAGAGCCCAAAAAAGCAGTAATGTCAAGTCAAATTTTGGATTACTTCTGAAGGGCAACATGCTGCATATAATGATGCACAAGTTAGAAGAGCTGTAAAGAATTTTTACATACACATTCTCCCTGATTCACAGGCACCACTAATGAAAGTTGTAGGGTATGCCTGTGTCAATACACTTGCAGTTCTTGGGAACACCTTTAACGTGTTCTGCAACCCTGACCTCTAATGCAGTACTGCTTCTGGGGCTGGGTACCAGCAAAGCTGCTACAGGAGTGCTGTAACAGATAAGTAAACTACTCTGCTGTCAGAGAAGTGGTCAATATGAAGATAGCTCCTAATGGTTCATTCTGTCAGAGTTCCTGAATGTTAGAAAGCTGTTAATAAGAAACATTGCCTACTTCCCATGCTAAGTTTTGAAACTCACCACAGATATTTTCATCAAGCTTTAAAGCACCACACTGACCACTGCAAAAGGTTTATCTATAGAGGTGATGAAAGAGGTTATAAAGAATCACAGCACCATGAGTTTAGAAAGGTCCTGACTTACACATATACACATGCCCACAACAAGAACATTTGCATTACAGAAAGAAGAACATCTCCTGAGATGAGTCCTAACTTGCAGCTTTTTGGGATTGCCAGCCATTCAATGCACTCCCCCAGTTTGCAAAACATTTCACTGAATGTTACCTAGAAAAGAGAATCAATTCAAGTCTTCCTTACGAAGTCCCAGAAAGACTGGGAGAAATGGCATTTAGAGAGCAGAAAAATAGATCAACATGCAGCTAACCAGGCTCTTAACATAGAACTGTTCTTGCTATGACTAACTTTTGCAATGCAATCAAGAGTTTTCTGAAAGCCAGGGACTTGCACTTCAATATGCACTATCAGATAATCTCAGTTACATGAAACAGCCACTATGAAATGAAGTGATTTTAAAAAGAGAAAGACTCTTACTTCAAATCCAGGAGGGGTTAATGGGAAATCCATGTTCATAGATAAGAAATTTTACTCGTGTGGTAAAGTAAAATTTTGCTCCATATACACTGTCATGGTTTAACCCCAGCTGGGAGCTCAGTATTATGCAGCCATGGGATGGGAGAAGAATCAGACAAGGAAAAAAATGCATGGGTTGACACAAGAAGTTTAATAATTGAAACTAAGTAAAATATAATAATATTAATGATAACAAAATAAGTTACTGCTACCAATGATAGGAATTGTAATGTGAAAAAACAAAACCCAAGAAAAACAAGTGATGCACAGCACAGTTTCTCATCAACTACTGACCAATGCCCAGCCCATCCCCAGCAGCAATTGGCCCCTCCTGGTCAACTCACCCAGTTTATATACTGGGCATGATGTTTCATAGTACGGAATATCCCTTTGGCCAGTTCAAGTCAGATTTCCTGGCTATGCCCCCTTCACACCTTCTCGTGCAGCAACTCAGAAGCAGAGAATGAGACACTGAGAAGTCCTTGACTCAGGGTAAGCACAGCTTAGGAACAACTTCAGTGTGTTAATGTTATCCTCACACTGAACCCAGATCACAGCGCTGTACCAGCACTTACAAAGAAAATGAACTTTTTCCCAGCCCAAACCAGGACAACACTTACCTACCTGACTATGAACTCAAATACAGTGTTACTCACAACTGAGGCATTCACGCTCTCATTCATATTTTACAGCTTCAATCTTAATCTTAATTAAGTAACTTACAAAGTTATTTTCACATAGTTCTTGTTCTATATTTGTTATAGGGCCTGCCTGGATGTTATGACAGTTGTGCTTCAAAACAGACAGGAGCATAAAGCCATCAAATGACAAATGCAATGACATTTCAGGATATTATTTATTAATTTTAATAATAAAAAGTAAGTGTTCACATTAAAGCATTTTTCTTGCAGAGTTCTAAGGCTATCCAAACCTAGAACAGTATTTGCTTAAGAAGATTGAATTGCTTCTCTACCTTCTATCTTCTCAGATGATACTACAATGAAAATAAAGCACACAAGTTGTCTCCAGTGCTTTTCTTAAAACTCTTTTGTCAGGTAATACTATTTTTTTATCCTTTTTTTATTTTTTTTTGGACTGTGGCAAAAAATCTACACAGTGGAAAGATGAGTAAGTATAACTTTTCTGAGCTTTCTTGTCATCCTAAAAGAGGAATAAAGAATTTGCTCTAACTGCTACATTCAGTCCAGCAGTGGTGTAGCAGCAAGACATAAGAAGTACATAATTTCTCCTTCCATTAAATTCTATTTCTACATAATCTTAAATACTTAGAGGAATTGGAAACATGATCAGTTGAGGTAGAGATCTGTAGTCCAGGTTCCTCTCATTCTAACTTGGACTCGCAGAAGATTTCTGTGATTCCATCTGGCTCAGTGGGTTACAGCACATGGGTTTGGATATGAGTTATATTATTCACACCACCACAAGGTTTAAAAGCAATATGGCACATCTAACAAGAGATGCAGAAGTTTTAAGTTACAGGACCACATCGCTCATCACATTGTTGAGAGGCAATAGTCAATACAATAAAGTTTGACCACAGCTTTAAAGTTTGATGAAAATATCTGTGGTGAGTGTCAAAACTTAAGAGTGAGAAGTGGCAAAGTTTCTTACTAACAGCTAAGGAACTGGAGAGAGCACTCGCTGCCCCCTTAGGTGGAACCTGCCTGACTCCTGCCTTTATAGCTCTGTTAAACTACTGTCTGACAGATGGCAAAGATAAAGTTCCTTTCTCCAGGGGTCAATTACACTGAGCATTTCCAGTACATGACCACAGTACAGTACAGTTGCCTGAGGCATAACTGGGGACTAGTTGGGACAAAGATATGTGATCTCCCCACAAACCTGAATTGCACAAGATGGTCACAGCCACACATTAATACTTAAAACTAGAGATGAAATCCTGCCTGGATGCCCCTGGAGCAGGAGAGAACACATTAGTCTGTAAAGAGTTACCGTTTTACTGGCTGTATGAGTTATAACGAACTACTGACGAAACTTAGTATGCCTGCAAGAATTGCAAGAGGACACAAGGGCATCCATGCCTACTTTGTTGAGGGCAAAAAACCCACTTCTATGATAATCCACTTCCAATGTCATTTGACATTCAGATGACATACACAGTTTATGGACACAAGGCATGTTAGTGAAAAACAATTTGAAATTGAGTCAAACTAATTTGTTGCCCATGTTGGGGAACTGCAGTTGCAATCAGTTTCAAAGCTTCTCAATAACCTCCTGCAGAGGACAATCACATGACTTGTCACTGTGGTTTACATAAAACAAAAAAGTTCAATATTCTAGCTATGACTTTGGCCCAAGGTCAAATCTGGCAACTTCACTTTTCTGCACGCAGGAAAGCCATTAGTTATGGAAAACAGCAAGCTGTGTATTTTTTAGAACTCATATATCAGTCAAGAATTAGCAAGTCCTCAAATTCTTTTGGAAGCCTGTTTAATCATTTTCATTTTTGAGAGATAGTATCAAAAGATACTGCTTTCCACAGTCTCTTGCTACCACTCACAACTGCAGGTTTGTACAGGGGAGTGTTTCAGACTACAATTGTTTATACTATTCTTTTACTATGGGTAATCCATTGAGGTACAGAATGGATCCAGCACATCAAAAGTTTTGCCATACAAAAGTGTTAACAGCACTGCAGTTTACAGCATTTTTTCCTCCCAGATGGATGATCATATTGGTGTAACAGTTCCCAGCAATTCTTGCAAGTCAGCAATAGACTGCATAAGATTTAGTGGATGCTGTTTAGCTAGAGCTTGCTTACATAAAGAGTATGCAAATACTTGCTTGCTACTGGAGGATTCACTCAGATGGAAAGTAAAAAAAAAACATATTCTACTTTGTCTTAAATTTTCAAGACTACTGCGACTAAAAAGAGGTAAAGCTTCCATCTTTTTCTGTAAGATGTATTCCAACATCTGGAGTTCCAGAACAAGCAATAAATGCTCAGACACTGTAATTGTTATTTTACTGGCAACTAACTAGCTCTCTAATAAAGGGAAAAACAAACAAACAAAGAGTCAGCCCTGAAGCACACCTGGTGAAAACAAACAGTCTGTCAGAGAAATGAAAGCCAGGCATCATTCATCAAATTCAACAAAATAAAAAGGCTCTGTGAGTTCTTCAGAAGTGGTGTGTCTGAAGGTCAGGACTGTATTGCAACAGTCGGGATGTGTAAGTAAATATTGCAAGTTCTTCAAAGCTAACTTTCATCAATGTTGACAGAAATATCTCAAGCTGTAGTTCAGTCTGCAGAAGAAGAGGCTCCAGGGAGACCTTACTGCGGACTTTCCATACTTAAATGGGTCCTATAAGAAATACGAGGTCAAACTTTTTAGTGAGGTCAAACTTTTTAGTAAGGCCTGCTTTTTAACCAAAAAGAGGGTAGATGCACACTAGATACAAGGACAGTTTTTATGATGAAGGTGGTGAAACAGTGGAATAGGCTGCCTGGTGAACCTGTAGATGCCCCATTCCTCAAAACATTCAAGGTCAGGGTGGACAGGGCTCTGAGCACCCTGATCTAGTTGAAGATGTCCCTGCCCATGGCTGGGGGTTGGACTAGATGACCTTTAGAGGTCCCTTCCAACCCAAACTCTTCTATGAATCAAGCACCACAAATCTGGATCACGTACAAAAACTGACACAGAATCACATCAGTATATATGTGCTCATTAAGTGTAGGGAAATGCCAGTGAATGTTTTTAGTAAGTCACAGATGGCAGGTGGAATCTAGGACCCAGGAGCTGAAGAAGGAGCTGAACTGAAAGTGAAAGGACTGACCATGCCATGTAAGGAAGATGCTTGTACAACATGGCAGTGTCTGATTGGACGAGAGAGAAGCAATACGAGAATTGCTTCTCAGTGGTTAGAAAAGTATAAACTATATGTAGATTATAAAAAAGTATTCTTGTAAACAATAAATGGATTTCTTCTCTGACACTACATCTGTGTGGTCGTGTGTCTTTGGGGGGACCCGGGTAGCCACAATTTAGGTTGCGTTTTCTGGACATAAAAGTGTACTTAGTGTACTTAGTTTTGAGAGAGAATCCATGAAAATCTTGACAACATGTGGAAACTGCATACACAACATATTACGCATAAGAAATAAAACACTGATAATTATTTTATACAGAAGGAATGATAGTATATTTCTAGTTTGAAAAATTCATTTTTAAATGAAGCAAAAGGAGAAGAAAATGAAAGCTTCCATAAAAGTGTACTCCTGATTTGCAGAATACCAGCAGCCCCTCTAAACGGACATTTCTGTACAAACAGAAATGTGCAATGCAGCCAATAGAGAGCCTTGAAACAATGAGCTATTGCATATATTCCTAACAGGAGATCAAATACATGTTTTGGTACACACATACAGTAAAGGTGTCAATGACTATGATTATAGCTGCTTGACACCTTTCATAATTATCAAGTGCTGCTGAACCACAACTACTGAGGCTGAAAATTTCCATGTCAGTTATTTTGTATCAGACTGATTTTTAGACTTCATTGTTGTTGCCAAAATTTCAACTGTTTTCAATACAAGGTAAGGGTAAATACTTGCATTTTAGTTAAAAGAATTAAATACTGTTAGGAAGAACAAAAAAACCAACAGTTTCTAATACGAAAGCACAACTTGATAGTAAGCCTTTGTGCCAACATGTTGTCTTCATGAAGATCAACCTCAATGTGTTCACGTTAGAATCTTTAAAGCATTTCAGCCTGCAGTCTGCACTCAACAGACCCACTCAAAGAGTCGTTTCAAGAGACTGGACATGCTCCAACCCCTAAGGGACAGAGTCATCCAAGCCAGGTAGTGCCTTTGTGGAGCCAGATACAATGAAAGAACTGACCCTCCTGTATTTCTAAGGGTTTCCACTGCTGGAAAAGAAGACTGTTCAACAGGACAAAAGATCTAGAACAGCAGAGTAAAGAGACTAAGACTAGGATAAGAAAATGATGGAAGGTCCTAGTCAGGCAAGACCAAAACAGAGTTTGAATTTGCAGTGCTTTGATTCGACATTAATCAGTACCTGAAAGACCCTCAAGACTTCCTCTACTGTCAGCCAATTGCTGTGAAATTCACCGGCAAAATGAAGCTCATTGTCCTCCATGGACTGGTCTCTGTAGAAGATTAGAAACCATCACATACTGTAATTGCCTTAAGAAGCTCCACTGAATTCAGCTCTGATGATGAACATGTGGGAATCAATGCAGTTCAGCACCGCGAGTTAGAGGTGCAAGTCTGCAGGTGTATATGCATTGAAAAATGTATTCCTTCACTGCAATATCACGGACCATTCCTTTATAAGGCTCCATCTTGCTCATAGCCCAGAGACAAGACTGCTCGTGAATGCTCCACATGATCCTTCAGCTAACCTGAGAGCTGTGATCAGGCAAACCTCTGCCATGCTGCAGCAATGCAGATCTACGAAGTATGAAATATTAAAGGTGCAGGAAATTAATATTCAGATGATCCAGTTCCTCTCTGAACCATTCACACAGTAGTTTAAGATTTAGCCTTATCATAAAAATTTAAAAAATATTGTACAACAGTTTTATGGACAACGTATTCTTCTGAACTGAGCAGGTAACTACTTATGCTTTTGTTAAAGGAAATTAATGCACCAAAGTAAAATCTCCTGGAAGCCTACAGTCATTGAACTACTTGGACATCAGAGAACACCTGAATTTCACAATCTAATGTTGCAAAATCTCAAACCCTGAGATTAGGTAGTCTAGTTAAACTCAAAGCTGTAAACCTAGAAAAAGAGAAGCAATGGCATTTGCACCAAATAGAATATACACTCTTGCCTAGAAATGGGACAAACAGTCAGTATGAACCCTGATTTCTGTCAGATTCATTTGATGTCTGTATTTTGCACCTCTCAGTCCCATGGGATCAACACAGTTCTATCAGCAAACCTTCTGGCACTACCGTATGCAGCAAACGGAGGCCAAAGATAGCTCCATAGCTAAAGTCCTTCTATTGATCTGATCCAGACTACATAAGATGATGGCTACACATTTACACATCAGAAAAAATACCTGAAGGGTTATGCTTCTGGAAGACGTAGTCTTCAATAGCCATTGTCATTTTCAGGACAAGTACAAGTGCCACTTCTGAAGTGGCAAATGTAAAGAAATTCCCAAGCAATAGTTCAAGAAGTCAGAGTCTCCTACCAGGCTACATGTTCTGGTACCTATGTCATCAAAACAGAATCATATGCAGATTCAGCAGCAGTTTTATCTGCTCTAGAAAGAACGTATACATAGACATGCAAAACAGATGGTGTTAACAAGCGATGTGGGGAGTCTTCTACAGAAATTATGCTTAAGAAGAGCATTAAAGGACTGGCAGGTAGGTGAGCATATATCAGGCTCCCACTGGGTTCATGAGAAATGTGTAATAGATTGTTTACAGACATCATCATTGCATGTGTCACATTTGGCACATCTGCAAAACTCAAGTCACAGGGGAATTCAAAGAGAAGACAGAGGAGAACTTTAAATTTCAGAGTTAGATACTACATACTATGTGTATTTAGCCTAGCATGCTCTCTGGTCAAACATAGGAAAATATAGTAGAGCTGTCAGGAAGATACACATTACATACATAAATTACTAACTGGTTTTACTACATAGTTTCCTAAGTACAAGTACTTTCTCCAAATTATGTTTACAACAGGACTATATCTAGTAGCATGCAGGACTGTTCACATTCAATTTGAAGGGAGAATGCCTGTATATAAGTAGTATTACTCTAGACATAGTCTGACATACAGATTGAACAAGCAGAGCACCAGCAGCACAACTAGGTAACTGGCCAATCATCTTATCTGTATTGTGCTAATTAGTTTCTCTTGCTATGTGGGGTGCCTGATTCAAGGCTTGTGAGCTTCCAATGACTGTTTGCTTCTGAAGGCCTAGACTCTCAAGAAGCAAAAAAATAAAGCCACAAATACACGTCCCACTACTCAAATTTGCACAATAAGGTTGCAGAGTACACCAAAACCTAGAGACTGCAGACATTCCTGCTAAAGGACCAGTGGGAACAGGCAGCCAGGGTACTGCATGCTCCCATGCTTATTACTATGTATTTTTCCATCTGCCTTTCCCACCATCTGAAAACTCAATTTTGTCAAAGTCTGCCCTTTTTCCTAGTAAGTGCTTCCACTGCTGAATGACCTGCAAAGCCAGGATTCATTTTCTGATTACTGAATCACTCAAGCTTCCAATTTCAGCTTTTGAACACACGCTGTTGTCCTGCTAAATCCCTATATCCAGTTATCAAGTCACCTATCAACCTTCCTTTCATCAGCTTCATCTCCTGTAACATGACAACACAAGGCTCACCTTGCAGGCTTGGGAAAAGCCTGTGCTCTGCCTTCCTTCTACTTCTATGCTATTCTTAGAATTAAAACATCACAACTGAACACAGTATTCTTGTAGACTTAAGCAGCCTGACCAGTGTATGTTACAAGAGTCCCTGCTATACAATACAACTTTTATAACAACAGATTACATTAGTCCCATTAGTTTTTCATTTAGAGTACATGTAACGTGGCTACCGACACTAACTCCCAACCAGTTTTCTCCCTTGACAGCCTGCTTTCCAGGGGAGAACAGACCATACCACACTACATTTGGCTACAATGAAACAAATTTTCTCTGAACCATTTAGCTAGATTATTTACATCACACCTGTGCCATTAACCCATCCTGCCGATCATTTGCTACCACAACTGCTGCACACTGATCAACAGAAAGGCTGAACAATGCTGAACAACCAGCTAAACCAGGGGACACCAATAAAGGCCCTTTTCATTAGTGTCTCCCTACTGCTTATGGGCATCTGTCAATGAACCAGCCTGATTCCAGCATGCAACGTAAAGAATTAAAAGGTACATGCTTAATTAAGATGTCATGTGGTCCTAAACTGTATACTTTCAGGACAAAAAAAGTACTGTATTCTGCTTGGTAGCTGCTGAAGACTAAACTTNTGGTTGGTTTGACAGGCTCAGCATCAAGATAAATGGTATTACCTATATAATGCAATTCTTTGTTGACACAAACCCAAATTAACTGTTCCATCCTTTCAGCGGAATTGGCAAGAGGCTAACAGGTCTGTAGCTCCTTGTGTTGAGAGTAATAAAAAAAAACCAGATCATTGTTTATTAGAAGAAAGAAGCTTTCTTCATGAGATAGACTTGGAATGAGTCAGTATGATATGGGCCTGAATATGGCTTAATATGACATAAAAAAGGACTGTACAAATCTGTGAATGGCAAATTCAGCAGTAGATTAGCCTAGGATAATGGTTACAGGTGACACTCATCAAAATCAAGCTGTCTTTTGTTTGTTTTTGATAAGCCAATATATGACAAGCTTTATCTATATGCATATAGCATCCATAAACCAATGGACACAAGCAATTTCACACAGCAATTTCACCAGTGCTTGACAGCAGATTGGATTGCAGTACTTCATAGGTTTGATATGCTCATAACAGATTGTCACATTCCTGGCATTTCTCCAGACAGTGTTTATACTGTTTATAAACAGCAACAAAATATTAAAACATGCAACAAACATTTCCTTATAGGCCATTTGGGATTATTCTACATTTAGCACTGCTTTTTGAATAACCTTAGAAATCCATCTTCAGGTTTTGAGCTGTTATATTTAGATCAAGAACAAATACTGCAAAAAAAAATCTACATGACCTATGCAAAACAAACATTAAAAATTATAATCAAACATCAAAATTATAGTCAAGGAAAACCTTGACTAAATGGAACAACTGTACCAACATTCAAAACCCAACTGGCTGTGATCCTGGACAATCTGTTGTAGTTGACCCCACTTAAGTAGACAAGCTGGACAAGATGGTTTCAAAAGTACCCTTCCAATTGAAATAATTCCAGGACCTGGTGATTTTGATCTGTGAACAGGCAAATCATCTCAACTCACTGCATCCAACAGAACCTGCAGAGAAAGTGACTTGGGTGTATACACATAAACTTGTTTGGGGAATCTAACCTTCCCTCTAATCGCAGCACAATGTCACTGGGCCCTGTGCAACGCAGGTGCCATGTCAGTACAGCTGACAGAACTGGGATTACACTGACAGCTTGTCTCAAACACATGGCACACTGACAAAAGATGCACGTTTCCTCAAGGGGATCACTGTTCGCCATTTCACAAAACAGAACAAAACCTCAAATTCCCTGTGGGGAAGATTTGATTTTTTTTAGTCAGTTATTAAGAAGCAATATTTTTGTCTGTGGAACTTAGAGGCTTCTCTTAGCAACCCAGTAGGCAGGAATTCCTCATGCTTCAAGAAGAGGTACTGGGGAGCAGGGTGAGCAGCGTGCTGGGTTGAAGGTTCTTGAGGTTCTCAAAACTTCTATGGGACAGCTCATGTTCTGACGTGATTTTTGGATTCCTTTGTTGATGTATTTTATTTGACTTTGTTTGGGCTGTTTTGTTTTTCATGACTTTCAGGAAGGTCAAAAGACTAAAATAAAGACAAAAGGAAGACTAAAATCCACAGCAGACTGCAGCCACTGAAGAACAGAGCACCTCATTTTCACCAACATAGCCATCAAATATAAGCATTCATAGATTGTGTGAGGCAATAGCTGTAGTTAATAATAAGCCATCACGAGTCCCCAAAGTTTTACCTAAGGCCAACCACTTCCTATTGATTGCTACATAACAAGAGTTTGCCTATAGTAAGTATTTTGAGGCTCAGTAACATACTTTAATGAAACCTCAGGGGAGGGAAGACTGTATTTAGTCGTGTTTTTTCTCAAGGAGTCCTGTCTTTAAGTGTAGGGCTTTGGTCCACCAGTAACAAAATTATTTAAAAGATACAGGGTTCTCATAATTGATTCCTCTGAGGAGCAGCAAGCATTCACCTGGATGCACACAGAAGGACAGGGAGACTTCTCCTGCACCAGTTCAGTGCTGGTCACCACTAGGATTTGAGGAATCAGATAAACACTTCACAGGGTGCACAGGGTATGAAATGATTAAAATCAATTCCTGAATGCAGTAAGGGCTTGAACAGAATCTAGCCTAAATTCACAGGAAAATGGTGAAGGTGGGTCCTCGTATCTTTGCTGAAAGAGACAGATATTTCCCCCCATTCTGCATTCTACAATAGCAAGGACGAAGCTCAGTGTCAAGTGCACTGCAGTGGACCCTGTCAGACTTTCAACCTGTTCAATTAACTATATCAAATCAAACAATTTCCACTGGAGCACTGGGAGGCACTTCTTTTTTAGTGAAAGCTATTTCCTTGGCAAACCTTGATTAGTGCAGGGCAGCTGCTTTAGCACTTAAGCAGTTTAAAAAACAAAAACAAAAAAAACCCAAAACAAAACAAAAGGAGCTTTGGATTTTATTTTTCTTGTAATATGGGGGAGATAGAGAAAGAAGAAATCTTTTCTCCCCCAGTCTCTTTGTTCTTTGCAAAAGGCTCAGCTGCCTGGGCTGGTATTTCCACAAACAGAATCATTTTCAAAGAGGAAAATACCAACGAGGCGCTGACAAGCTCATTAGCAGAGCGGGAAAGCCGGGGACGAGGACTGCGGTGGTCACGGATCGCACGGGATGGCACCACCGCACAATTCCCGGGATCCAGCCCGAGCCAGCCGCCGTTCCCGGAGTGCTGGCGCCCCCTGGAGGCTCCGCGCGGTGCTGCACCCGCCGGGCCGGGCGGGCTCTGCGAGGGACGAGGGGAAGCCGCAGCTTTCCCAAGGGCATCCCCAGGCCTTTCCAAACACCCGCCCGCAGCCACCGAAGTGCTGAGGTACTGCAGGAAAGTCCTGAGGGCTGCAGGCGGCTGTTTGCCCAGCCGCAGCGAGGGAATTCGGGAGGGGTCAGCTGCGGGGGCCGAGCCCAGTTTCTGCAGATCAGGCCTTGAGTCCCGGCAGAGGGTCTGGGGAGTGGAATCAGAATACAGCTGAAAACACAGGGCTGTGACAGATGTGGTTAGTCCATTTGTTAGACTTTTGCTGCCAAAGTGGAGCTGTTTTCTACATATATATTAAAAACCAGAGACAATGAAGAAGCTGGAATCAGTGTAACTGATGGAGGGCGTCTGGCTTGGGAAGAGTCACAGGGGATCAGGCAACACAAGACTCAGAGGTGAGAGAACGACCACAAAGTATTTCAGACTGACCAGATGAGAGAGATAAAACATGTACTTAGAATTATAGAATCATTAAGGTTGAAAAAGACCTCCAAGAGCATGAAGTCCAATCTTTTACCAAACGCAACCCTGTCAACTAAACCACAGCACTAAGAGCCATGTCCTGTCCTTTCTTGAACACTTCCAGGGATGTGACTTCACCACCTTCCTGGGCAGCTTCTTCCAATGCCTGATCACTCTTTCAGTGAAGAAGTGCTTCCTGATGTCCAAAACAGGTCAAACTCTCAGCTGTAGTTTCATCCAGGTTCGGGTTTCAGGAGAGCTTCCTTATGCTTTTCACCGTGAGGTTAGCTGTGTTATTAGACTGAGGAACCCTGCCAAATAATTATAAGATTACACTAAGGCTAAATCCCCATATCATGAATAGCACATGCTGGCAAGTAACAAGCTGAAATAAAAAGAATCAGCTCTAGCTGCTCACTGATATCACAAACACACACCCAGTAACTAGCAAATTAATTCACTTTTTCGGAGTGAAGAACTATAAGGTGCTCTAACAACTCCAACACTTAATCACCCTAGTTTTCCTCATCTGTCTTCCTTACCTACAAAAAAAATTGACTTTGTAGCTACACAGTAAAGGAAACAAATACTCCTTCTCAAGTAATAAACCCAAGTAACCTGAAAGAAGACCCTGCAATAGCTTCCATTTTTGTCCTGGTTCCCACTAGAATGGGAACCAAAACTTCTGAAGTGCTGCAGGAAAGCCTGACTTGATGGGAAATGAGAGCTTAGCAATACTAACCATCGGTTTAACCAGGCTGGAAAAATAAGTTCCAGATACCACAGATACAACAGAAATTTTTAAAAAAGCAACACAGTATAATAGCCAATGAAATTTTGGTCAGGGCACCACACTTGGAGGCAACACAATTCATATGAAGGCCAGTTCTAAACTAAGGACCCTGTCCTTGGAGCGGAAAGACTTCAGACCATCATGCACCATACTGAAGTAGTTCATCAGTATGAATCAAGTGGGGATATAAAAAAAAAAGGAAATAAAGAAGTGCCATCAGGGTTAACAATGTTGCACTCTGTGGCTTCAGGCTATTCCTTGAAGGTCTTCAAAGTTACAACAGTGCTTCACATTGCCTAGCTTCTGGATGAAGGGATCCCACAGCCTAGTGATTGATCAAAGTAAGAAAATTGCAGTAACTAACAGTTAATGATGGATCCAGAAGTGTAGAAAAAGAACATCCTAAGAAATAAAATGACAGGGTAGAGCTTTAGTACTGGACAACATGTTAGAACTTAAAGTAATCAAACTCCCTGTAAAGCAGCCAAAGAAAAAATAGTTGATAAAAAGCATGTTTCATCAAAGTTATACAAAGGGTCACAAAACAAAAGGTGGACAATGGAAATGTAGTCAACATAAAAGGGGTGCTTTCATAACATCTTCTCTTTGCTATATTAAGTTCATTAAATTCGTCTGTTTGGAGGCAACCCTTGCTTCACCACAGATAACTTCATCAGTTTACTCTTTTACTTCGGGTTTTACAAATCCCACTTAAGCTGAGTCACCTAAGATAGAGGGGCAAGCACCAAAAAGGCTAAACCAGTAAGCTTGTAAGCTTTTGGCTCTGTCAGTGATCACAATCAGTGTTCAGTTCTTCTTGCAGATACACTGTACAGCCTTATCAGCAAACCAGGAAATATCATGAAGCTTTACAATATGGATTGAGAATTCCTGAAATAGGTTTTGCTAAGTCATTTGATACAGTTTTCCATATCTTACCCCAATTCACATTTTTAGATTCCTCCTGAGTAAAAAACAGAAATTGATTTTGAAACTGGCTGCCATAGTGAGAGGTTCTGGAGGTGCATTTTACGCGATACTGATGTGAATCAGTGTTCTGTAAATAATAGAGTGGATCAGGTTTACAAAGACAAGATCTTTTCAAAGAGAACAAGAAAACATGATATGATCTCTAGTTAGGAAAAAATTACTAAAATAAATAGAACTAGATTAAATTAAAAATGAAAAAATATCTGTTAGAGGGAAGGCATAATCCAATTATCATTGCATGTATAATTACGAAACATTAATTCCCCAACATCTGACAGCATATGAGGAGTAAGTACTGAGAAGTAAGTAAACACTGCTTCAAATGAAAAGCAAAAAAGCTTTTTCTTCTGTCCTCTAAATACTCATACTTTAAGAGTGTAGAAGAACTCACCTAAGATGACAGCAAATCTCACATCTGAAGCTAAAGGATAAAAATGATATTTTTCTGTTCAAAGATGATTTGGATTCCTACATCAGGCAACAGCAAATCTGGCTACCATGGCTCTTACTGAATTCTTATATAGTGACAGAGAAAAGAAAAAGAGGCAGCTAGAGCATAAGTCACTTCTGAGTATGCTGTAGAGCAATTGTTTACTGAGACCATGAGAGATCTTCCCAGGCAGTCAGAAGTGGAGAGAACCTACCAAGGAAAAGCTACAATACCCAAGAAATATCCAGTAAGACATAAAACAGCGTAAGACATTAATCAGCTACTTGCACAGCAGATCTCACAGCTGATAATGGAGCAGGTGTGTGGAAACTTCATTCCGAATTTAGTAGATGCAGAATTTAATATGTCATTGGCAAGTAAGGCAAAAAATGCTTCAATTGTCCTTTATCAACTTCCCTTTCCTATCAAACAGAACGGATGATATTATCACTTCTTCCACACAGGATTATATGTAGCAAATAACAGCATCAGACACCCCTCACTAGTTTGTACACAGAGGAGAAAATAGCTCCATTTCATTACTAATTGATAAACCCCACTGATTATTTTTCACAGAAAAGACAATTGATCAGAAAATAATCAACTAGGTTAATACTTAAGTTACAAATCCCGTAAAGGGTTTGAGTGTCTTCTTGACTGCAGACGACCCTTCCTGGTCAAACCAGATCCCTCATGAGCCCTCATAGTTCTGCCTTCTGCTGCAGAATTTTGTGATGTATTGCATGAGCTATAATCTGACTGAAAAGCCAGACCCAGAAACCATTGCTGAGACATGACAAAAGATTACTTACAAAATTTTCTATATCAGTAGGAGGTTGAATAATGAAAAGGAGGTTTTCACTTTTTACCCATTTCTTTCAATTCTACAGTATATAAACACAGGGCTATATTAATATATTTCTGATATTATTTTCCAAGCAAAAAGAACAGTTGCTACATATTATGCGAACAGGAGCCTTATCCCAAGGCCTGTCACTCTTTGATGTGTTCCACATGTTAAAAATTTGAGTGCAGCCAAGTATGAAACAGGGAAAACTCTTTAGTCCTTCACATTTTCCAACACGAGCATCCCAGCTCCACAAATAATACTGCAAATAGTTCTGACCTTATCCAGATAGCAGAATAAAAGCTCTCTCCAGGGTGAAGGAGTGATTTTATTTTTTTAAATGACAAGTGGATGTAGTCAGGATTGATTTGACAGCCCACCAACCAACACTGCTGTTAAGACCTCACATAAAATGCACGGCAAAGTGGCATAAATAAGGACGCAGGGTAAAGCTGGCTTAAGCTTTGCACCATACAGAAGGAAAAGATGGAGATGGAAGTTGCTTCTGCTGTCCACTGTCAGACAAACGCTGCTTGGCAGAACACATCGATTGTACTGAAGAGCACTGTCACATGCAAGACAAGGAAATAATGAATACTTTATTGTAAATATCCTCCATTTGGATAAAATGAAGGTGCTTTCTCAGATATATGACAGTGCTGAAGAATGTGCAAAACTTGCTACAGGTTTGGCATCAATCAAAGCAAAACTTTAATAATGCTTTAAAGGAGGCTTGAGTCCTTGAGTCCTTCCTACAACATCTTGCCCTGATCCAGGACCTTCTTTACTTGGTACCAGTCCTACACCTGACCATAAAGACTCCTCTACCAATAGAAAGCTAGAGGGTAGATTGTGACCAGTTAATAAGAGACAATAAAACAATGTCCAATAAAATAATCTAAGAAAAGGTGCCAGTTTGTGTAGTCTTCTACAGTGTAACTACTCTCAAGGGACAGGTGTCAGGTAACAGATGAGGAATACCTACAGAGGCCACATTACAGAAGACTTCATTTTGCTGCTTCCATCAGGCCTCACATTAGGTGTGTTATATCACTGGCACTAGAGATATTTTGGGTCAGTGTGATACACATCAATAATGGAAGGATGAAAGATAAAAATGTTGGAATCATTTGCCAAGGGAAGAATCAGGAAGTGAGCAGGAAGTGCTCTAAATGAAACAGGACTGTTAACAGAGGACTTAGCTGACTCAAACATCTTTTAGACACCTATCAAAACACATTTAACAACACTGGAATCTTTATCTCTGTTACACAGATAACAAAACATATGGCAAAAGATGAACACAACCAGGAGGTCATCCTTTCTGTCCCAGACCAAGGAATGAAACCCAGACCTCCTGTGTTCCACTGCACACCCTTCATCCACAAGCCACTGCACTGGTTGCACCATAAAACTCATCTGAGTTCCATGAAACAAAGGGCAGAATTAAATTATACATGTTCTGAAAATTGGAAAGATATCTAACAACACTTCAATTTAAAAAAAACACCTTTCTCTGTATGGAGAGGGTAACTTAGACCCTAAGGATTCAGTGTGCTTCCAAAGAATAGCAGAGTAACCAGAGTCAAGATGTCTCCAAATTCCAGTGTAGTGTCTTGAACCAGAAGACCATCCCTTCACCAACATGCTAAATAATGAGCGTTTCATCTGATACATCTGCAGAGATATTACTGAAGTGAAAAGAATTAACCAATACAGATTTTAAAAGCATCACTTTATACGAATTTCATAAAAATATGTCAATAAAGCTGATTTAATACAAGCATCTTTAGAAGTTACAGAATTAGGCAGATTTTAAGACTATTTGCAGCAATTTTCAGTAGCAGTTCATATTTCATTTTCTGAGGTGCCGTTTGGTATTTAATGAATATTCAGAAGTTCTGGTCCCCTGTAAAAATAAATTGAGGCTTTCTTGAGTCCTGCTCCTCTCCTTCTTAAAAGTTTAATTTAAAAAGGCTTGAGTCTTTTCAAGTACCTCCTATCAAATTCTTTCAATTGGACTGAGGTACCTCTTGGGTATTACTCTGACAGAATGAGGTTTGTTTAATGATCATACCATTAAAACCTCATTCTCTGAAGACATGTATTACCATATGGAGGAACATGGCATAAAAAACAAAAGGTGAAGCAGCCAGCCTTTCTTCCTTCCTTCCTGCCTCCCACCCTTCAGATGCCCTTATATCTTGATCACTATTACTCCTTTAAATTCTTTTGGTGCTGTCACTGGGTACAACACCATGAAAAATATTTCTGTTGTTGAATAAGCCAACCAAATGTTCCACTCCCAGAATCCAAGGATGTTGTGTTATAAAAAAAAATCTCCCAATTTCTTATAAGATCTTTCCATATTTAATTCTCCCTAACAAGCTGCAAAATGCATTTCACTGGTTCTGAGGTACTCAGTTAAGTACTCAGCAAACCACAGGACCACAGAAGAATTCAGATTGGAAGGGACTCCAGCAGATTTCTGGCCCAACCTCCTGCTTAAAACAAGGTCAGCTATGAGATCAGATCAGGTTTCCCAAGGTTTTATCTAGGTAGGGCTTGAAACCTTCTCAGGACAGAAACTAAGCAATCTGCTCCAAAGCCTGACTCATGGGGAAGACGTTTCTCGTTATGTTCAGTCTCAGCCTCTTGTTTCAGCTCAAGTCTGATGTCCCTCATACATCAATGCGAAGGGTCAGGTTCCACATTTTTGACAACCTTCTTCTACATGCTGCAGGCTGCTGCTAGTCCTCTCATCCCACTCTGGTATGTTGCCTTTTCCCCAGACTGATAAGCTTAGCTCCCTCAATCCACTGGTCACAGGACAAACGTTCCAGCCCTGAGCATCTCGGTGGCACTCACTTTCACTTGCACTGGAGATCCAAGTCTAAAAGGTGCAGTGTAAAAGGAAATAATGACTATCTTTGATGATGTGACCATGTTCCTGTTAACAGTGCCCATGATTCTGTTAGTATTCTTTGCTGCCAAGGCACAACTGTAGTTCATTTCATCTTCCTGACTATCAAGACCACAGGTCCTCTTCACCAAAGCTCTTTTCCAGCCAGTCAGCTCCAGGCTGAAAGGGGTGCAAGTGGCTCAGTGTTCTCAGCTCCAGAACTTGATAGTAAGGTTTCTGTTGACACATTTCTCCAGCCTGTGTCTGGTCCCTATGCCTGGATCCCTATGGACGTCTCTACTCTTGAGTCTATAGACTGTTACCTCCAATCTGCTGTTATCTGCAAATCTGATGAGATTACACTCTGTCCCACAACATCCTCAAGACCACTGTTAATATATTTTTTTCTTACTAGGTATGTTTCCAGATTAAATATTTTTTTCCTACACATCTGCAGCTGGTCTTCATCAGAAGTAAGATACAAAAATCCCCACGAAGAAAAGGTCATTTTGGGTTGCATTTTTGTCCCCAACTCAATAAACTGTAATCAGCAACTAATAGTCTCAAATAAATGCCACACTTTTCAACACCCATGCTTAACAATCATGAAATATGTTTGCTCAAGATGTTTTTCCTGGCTTATGACCGTGCCTTAGATTTTATCTTCAAATAAAGGTTAAATATTGTTTTTCTGTCCCTTTTTTGAAGTTCTTTACCATCATATTTTTCCATAACAAAACATTTTGTAAAGTCATATTAATTCCTGAGAAATTTTCAACAATCACATCAGTTTTCCACAGCCACATCTGGTTACACTACCTTGGCTTCATCTTCACATTAGTTTCCATGCTCCTTTATGAGCCACAAATCCACTGTTCTGTCCCTTTATTAGACTTCAAATAATTGGAGTCATGGGGACCAACAGCACTGGAAATATCCTCCTGAGTTAATGATTTCACTCACAATACTATCACAATATACTTTTATATAATCTGTACAAACATTGGTCATGTTTCTTCTTTGGTAGTTGCTGAATTGAAGTTCTTTTCTTTCCTGCAGATTTACCTTCTAACACTCACACCAATATTTTCCTTATGCCTCTTTTGTGTAAAGTAAAAAGATTGACCTCAATTTTTCTTTTTCATAGAGGTCCATAAAAGTTCAAAGTTTAAACTACAAGGTTTCCACCAATGTTTATGTTGAAATGAAAACAACTTCCTTAATTCTAGAAATATACAATGTGATAGTAAAACAGTATTAGAAAATAATTCCAAATAGTTTCAATTGCTTTTGGTAGTGCTCTGGATGCAGTCAGCTCTGTACACATGGGTGGAGACAGTCTACATTCCTACAGACTGCACTCAGCAGATGGTGACTGAGAGGAAATGGGCACAATGGTTATGTACTAGATCTCAACACCTACCAAAGCAATGCAAGCTCCCACATGTAGGTGTGTATTTGTACTCATAGCTACATAGTAAACAAATATTGAGAGTTAGTGTGCCATGTTTGCAATCACTCAACCTGTATGAGAAAGAAAATAGCAACAGAATCAAGGTGAAATCAGAAACACAAGGACACATATATGAGCAGACACTGACTGAAACACACATTAGCTAACAATGCATCATTGTTAAGACTGAGATTTGTATGTGAAACTCAAATCTGCTTAACATTAAATGTCTGAATTCCAATTCTCAGTTTTGTATACCACCACTTCAGAGAACAAATTAGTGTTCCACATTAAACTTTCTACAGATTAATTTCTGTCTAATATATGAGTAAAAGTGCTATTTAGCTCCCAGATTATATTGGCTACACTGATGTCAGTTCAAAGTGGTCAGCTGAAAGACAACTACAGCAAACTGAACAGGAGTTGACAAGTGAAGCAAACCAACAAAATCACTATCAAATTCTGAAAAAAATAAGAAAATAAAATAAAATTGTATTTTTCATATATTTTAAGAAAAGATACCAAGTTTTGAAGATTTTGAAGTCCTGTGTTCATCTGGGGACAAATCATGATACAATAAACAAGTATTTTTTAGACTGGACAAGGAGAGTATATGCAACTGGGAAGTGTACTACCCAGTGCAAGAAATCTTGAAGGCACAGGAGCAGGTTGTCTCGATTTGCTGAAGGATGAGCCAACAGGGAAGACAACCAGCCTGGAAGGCAAAGAGGTTTTGAAGGAACTAAAGGAAAATAAGAGAGTGTATCACCTTTGGAAAGAGGTGGAGGTAACTCAGGAAATGTTTAAGGATGTTGATAGGTCATGTAGAAAAAAAATTAGAGAGGCAAAAGCCCAGTTAGAGTTTAAACTGGCCACTTCTGTGAAGGATAATATTTTTATAAACACATTCATAGCAAAAAGAGGGGCAAGGACAACCCTCACTCTTTATTGGATGCAGAGGGGAATATAGTAACTAAAGACGAGGAAAATGCAGAGGTACTTAACACCTTCTTTGCCTCAATTTTCAACAATATGACAGGTTGTCTTCAGCAAAACTGGCCTCCCGAGGTGGTAGATGGGGTCAGGGACCAGTATAGTCCCCCGTAATCCAGGGGGAGGCAGTTAGAAACCTGCTGAGCCACTTGGATCCACACAACTCTATGGAACCAGAGGGGTCCATCACAGGGTGATGAGCGAGCTGACAGATGAGCTTGTGAAGTCACTCTCCATAACTTATCATTAGTCTTGGCTCACTAGAGAGGTCTCAGACAAGATTATGGAACAGATAATCTTGAGTGCAATCACACAGCACCTACAGGACGGCCAAAGGATCTGACCCAGTGTAGTGGTTTAACCCGGGCTGAGCGCCAGGGGCCCTCCACAGCCGGTCTCCCACTCCCCCCTGCCCAGCCATAGAGGAGAGAGAACACAACGAGAGGTTTCATTATTCATGACAAGGACTACAGCAGACTCCCTCCCAATCACCGTCACAGGCAAAACAAGACTCCATGTGGAAATAATAGTCAAATCCACTACTAACAAGATCAGAGCTAAGAGTGAGAGACTAAAAGACACCTTTTACCCCCCACCCCCCTCCTTCTTACATCCAACCTATTCTCCTGCAGCG
>VXBA01001784.1:750178-794522 GCA_013399895.1 Serilophus lunatus | reverse complement strand
GGGCTCCTCTCCCCACAGGCTACAGTCCCCTGCCAGGACCCAGCTCCACCTTGGGTCTCCCACGGGCTGCAGCCTTCCCCAGCGTCCACCTGCTCCGGCGTGGCTCCTCCATGGGCTACAGGTGGATCTCTGCACTCCTGTAGTCCTCCATGGGCTGCAGGGGCACAGCTGCTTCACCATGGTCTTCCCCATGGGCTGCAGCTGGATCTCAGTTCCGGCGCCAGGAGCATCTCCTCCCCCTCCTTCTGCACTGACCTTGGTGTCTGCGTTGTTGCTCACAGGCTCTCACCCTGCTCCTCTCCGGCAGCCATCTTCATTTCCCCACTACCCCTTTTTTTCTTTTCCCTCCCAAATATGCCATCACAGAGGCGCTCTGTCAACCACTGACTGGCCCGGCCCCAGCCAGCAGCGGGCCCAGCCTGGCCATGGGGAAACCCCCAGCAGCCCCCTGAAGAAGCCTCTCCCTCAGCCCCCCACCGCCACCAAAACCCAGCCACAGAAAAACCAATACACCCAGCCAGCATGGATTTAGGAGGGGCAGGTCCTGTCTGACCAACTTGATCTCCTCTTATGACCAGGTGACTCCCCTTGGTGGATGTGGGATCAGTGTTGGGACCAGTCCTATTTAACATCTTTATTGATGATCTGGATGAGGGAGTTGAGTCCACATTAGCAAGTTTGCAGATGACACCAAGCTGGGAGCAAGTGTTGATCTGTTAGATGGCAGGAGGGCTCTGCAGAGGGACCTGGACAGGATGGATAGATGGGCAGAATCCAAAACTATGAAATTTAACAAGTCCAAGTGCTGAGTCCTACACTTTGGCCACAAATGTGAAAGAGTATGAACTCAAAGTGAATTATCTCAATGAAAAAAAAAAAAGATATAAATTATAGTTTTCCTCATAGGATGTTTCTTATCTAGGTTTTGAGGTTCTTGATTTATTTGGAATGAATGGGGTGGGGCATTTACCTACATAGAGAATGACTTCTTTCCACGTTATATTGACCCTGAATAATCTGAAATTTATATTTGAGAGAGATGGGAAATCACCACATCCCATGAAAGCTGGAATATTCCCCCTGCTTTAAACCTTGCAACTCTCTAGCTGTACAATCAACAAAAAGCCCTCAGTGCATAGTCACAAACTATTAACAGCAAAGTAAAACAATTTGCCACATTTTAAGTAAGTAAAATATTTCTGATAGTGCATACTTTACCAGTTATGTCATGCTGTTTGAATGACTCACTGTAGATTTGATACTGATTAGGGCAATGTTTCTTCAGCCACTTGCAGACATCCTGCTGGGTCCATAACGCCACAGGCTTGGTCAGCTTCACAGTCCCGGACTAGAAACACAGAATAAAGAACAGAAATGATGTTTAGTCTGCACACTAGTTTCAGAAATATTTATATGTGACATCCATATATGATACTAAAATAATAAATCCAAGATAGGAGCTGCTCTGACTGGCAGATATCCAATAATCATCATCATGTTACACAAGACAGTTATTCAACCACATCACACAGGAATCATACATAGTGAAAGGTTCTTTAGCATTATTTTGCATTGCATACATGTTGCTTCACAGAAACATACTGCACCATGTCTTACTTGAACAACAGTCTAAAGAGTTGCCAGCTGATGACAGTCAAAGGGCAAGAGAGGGACACTTTGAAGCCTTCAAATTCACAGGAGGGATGTCCATTTGTGTTCCAGTTTGGATATAACTATGCAAGACTAGAAATATCCAGGCCAGACACAGTCCTCAGCTACAATTAGGAACAATTACAACAAAGGCCTTTAGTGCAAACTAGTCTAAAGACTGATTCTGCCTGGGAAAAGGAGACTACCCACAATGGAGATAGAGCTAGTGATATTGGTCCATACTGAGCATTTCAGCTGACATCTGTTCTAATCTGAGAGATGTTTACAACCAGTTTTTCCACAAATTTTTCCACTTCCTTTTTACCTTTAACTCTCCTACAATCATCTTTATACGAAATAAGTAGGACTCCTGCTTAAAACAGTTGCTCCTACAAATACTAATTTAAAAAAAGAACACTGTTCAATACATTCCTGAAAATTCAGTTTTATAATAGATTAACAGTTTATATATAAACAATTATAAATGAAGTTGATTGCATTATTATATGTACAAAGTCACATCTCATTTAATGAAACAATTCGCCTTTGCATATGGACTTTTCTAACCACATAATAATGCTGGGTTCTAAGTAACCTGAACTGCAGGGACTTAAAACTTCTTGTCAAAGTAGGCAAAATAACAAAAAAAGAAAATATATTCAAAGTGATTTAATATTTTTTTTGCAACACAGTCTGCACAGGAAACTAAGAAAATCTTAAATAGATGGGCAGTTATTACCAACAATAAATGTTTAACATTGGATACTTTAAGTGGGTGTGAACGCCAACATATCCATTTACTTCATTATTTTGTCAAGGAACTGAGTCTAGGGAATAAAATCAAAGTGTCTCTGTTTCCATGCAATGCATTCAGAATACTGTCCTCCAGCTCACTGGTGCTGTAGAAGGTTCAGGGGAAGTTTTTCTGCACAAATTTGAGGTGAAGAGGAACGTCATCTCAAACCATCTTCTCCATTAGGACTCAAGGCAGATTCCTTCAATATTGCCAGCCAAGGTTTATCCCAGCATTTACACAGATCTGCTCTGTCAGACAGACCTTTTCAAAGGTACTTTGAAATATTTCATTACTAGAAGCCCTAAGGACCAAAGCAGTTTTAAGCTAGTGCTTTGCATGTCCTATTAAGTCCATAAAGTACATCAAGCAAAGATATTAACGTAGGGCCAGGGAATCTGGCAAACCTAAAAAGTCCAGCAGGCAAACATGTCTTGAATTTCTCATGTTCAATTGCCCCTATCTCTTTTTTATTGCCTATGTAGACGTTAAATAAACAGCAGGAAAATGATGGTTGAATATAGAACACAATGCACATCTCATAGCTCAACCTTTTTTGATTTGAAGAAAACTACACTCATCAGAAACACTAACAGGCATCATCCACATTAAATGGTATCACAATAATGCAAAAAAACAACCCCACCCACCAACATATAGCAGATAGAAGCTTGGCTGAAAGACCTGGCATTCACAAAAAAGAAACTTCCAGAGGTCTTGAGGGTGCACTATAAGCAGGACAGTGCTTGCTCTACCTCTAGCCTTTCCGAGAAGCTCATCAGTCTTCTACACATACAGGAACCCGTACCAGTCTGGAGAAGGGAGAGCAAATGCCTTGTTACTCCAAGTTTCTCATGCAACTCGAAGATCGAAGGCCCCTATTTGAACTTCTCTGGCCTACTTGGTAGTGCTGTTTGAGTCAAAGAAGAAACCCAATTGCATTGAAGAGCCCAATCTCATGGTATCAGCTGATTTTTATTCCATGCATATATAAATGCGTGTCCTTCACAAATATATCAAAAAAATAAACAAGTAAAAATAGTCATATAACACAGTCTCTGTGATTCCATAGAAATCCCTGAACAACCGGGTCAAGATTTCAATGTCTATCTTTATATGAATTACTGCCTAAATTTAAAGATATTTCTTGAGCATCAGAATTTTTAATGATTAAAGTCTGTCAACACTTGAAAAATAAATTGTTAATGGGCTTTTCTTGTATATCATAAAAATGCTTAAATGGCAAATATTTGTACAGAAGTGTGCATAACTAGCTATACATTTACAAGCTATTTATTCCTAGCTGAAAGTACACAAGCAGTGCCAATGTTTGTTTTATTCAAGAGGCTGCTCTTTTCAGTTCAGCAACTATTGTCCTCTTAAAGGGCTTAAGCACCATCGTGTTAAGTGTCTGAAGAACAAGTTTATCAACAATTACAGTACAAATTTAACTCTGTGCCTATGGAACTGAAAAATGGTTTCAAATGTAGCTTTTATGCTCTGCTGTACACAGATCACTGGATAGCAAACATACATGCTGACTTCTTACTCTCCAATGTTCAGAATTATGATAGAAACATGTTGCACTCAAACTTGTGATCGCAATCCAAAGAGTGCACTTTTACACTGACACCATCAAATAACAGGTTTAATTTTCTAATTCGTAAGGAGTTAATAAGTTAGAAGAATACAGGGGTTTTAAAGCAATGGTTCTAAAAAGTATATTGTAGTCACTTTCCTTATTTGGTACTTCATACCCAAAATAACTTTCCAACCAGATGCTCTAAATAAAAAGCTACTAAAAATATGCTTCCCACAAAATTAATTTCTTAGTTTCTTACCTGCTGTGAAGCTAGCTCTCATACCAAGAAAAAAAAATAAATCCCAGTAAATGAAGGAAAATTATCTTTACCACAAATATTCCTACTACATGAGGCCCCTGCCATTAACTACATATAAACTACCTAGACAGGTGGAAAACACACTATGTTTTACTTTATTTCTGTTTATCAGATCAGTCAAATAATAGCCCCAAAGTGATTAAAATAAAATATAAAAAATTGTCTTTGATTTGGCCTTCCTTCCATTTTCCTGGCATAAATTCATCATAAGATCAATTTTGCTGGCAACCCTTTTTAGTAGTTTTAATCCTGCCAAACGCTATGCCAACTCATGCGCCAGACACAGATCTAATAAGTCTTCAGTATTCTGATCTCTTCTTGTATATTTAAAGGAAACCCTGTTTCTTCAGGGCGTAGTGACAAACTCTTTCTTCTAAATTGCTCAACCCCAGTTCTTGCTATGAGTGTCTCAAAATATAAAAGTGACTCCCAAGAAGAAAAAACTATCATATTTACTACATGACAAAATTTAATGCTCTCTTTGTTCCATGGTGCAGAGAAGACAGTACTTAAAATCACCAACTAAGAATAAATAAATAAATCAAAATTACAGCCTGTGCATTACTAGAGAGTGTATTTCAGTGTTCAGAATAGCATTAGCAACCAAGCCCTACTCTTCCTAAGCAATGATGTTTAAGTTGTCTCTACAGCCTTCCAGGTGCAGTTTTCCAAGCCTGCCAGTTTTGAAGGTCAATTTATTCACTAGAATTACTTTGTCTTTACCATGTTTTACTCCAGAAAGAAAGAAAGGCTTCTGTAGTTTCAAGCAACGAAGGATTGAACCCTGTTACTAAAATCACATTACATACTGTGAGACAAGTTATTAAAAAGAACTTCTCCAATTCTAACATTTTTTGTATCTACAAACCTGCTCAGATTACAAAATTCAGAGATTGTGAAGATTAGAGTCGTTAGCCAAAAAGGGCTGCAGGTCTGCTGCAAGAAGACTGCCTCACACTATTTGTAGCATCCAGTTTGACAACATACTGTTCCTGACATATAAGCAAAGTCAATGCATATTTACATTCACATTTACTCAAAGTCAGACCCTACAGTTTCTGTATGAAACAGATGGATAAGAGAGGCACTGCTGAAAGCATTAAGGCAGATCCTGCTCCAACATACATCTTGAGAGACTCTGCTCTGGAGTTTCTAGTTTAACTAAAAAAAGACAAAGCAGAACCAATGTACAGCTGTGTTGGTCAAAGGACTATCATGGCTTAACCCCAGCCAGCAAATAAATACCACACAGCTGCTCATTCACTCCCTCCACCAGTGAGATGAGGACAATCAGGAAAAAAAAGTTAAACTCATGGGTTGAGATAAGAACAATTTAATAAGTGAAACAAAATAAAATATAGTAATACAGTAATACTAATTATAATAGCAACAATAATAATAGTAATTGAAAGGGAGAGAAATAAACCCCCAGTAAAACAAGTGACGCCCAGTACGATTGCTCACCGATGCCCACCCCATCCCCAAGCAGTGATCAGCCCAGTTTTCATACTGGGCGTGACATCCTATGGTATGGAATATCCTTTTGGCCAGTCTGGGTCAGCTCTCCTGGCTACAGGGCCTCCAACCTTCTGGTGCAGCTCCTCAGGGGCAGTTTGTGAGACACTTAAAAGTCCTTAACTTGGGGTAAGCACATCTTAGCAACAATCAAAACACCAGTGTGTTACCAACATTATTCTCATACTGAATCCAAAACACAGCACTGTGCCAGCGACTAAGAACAAAACTAAGTCTATTCCAACAGAAATCAGGACAGGACACAAGCAAAGCAAGGCTGCAAGAAGTATCATCATTTATTAGACCAACAGTATGGGTTCTGACAGCTGTGTTTCAGACATAAAGAAATCTTTATATGGAGTAGACATGGGAACAACTGTTCAACGTCGAACCATGTTAACTCAGTCAGGCAGTAGGAGGGAAAAGAGAGAAATGTGAGGGGAGGTATGAGAAGAGCAAAGGAAAGAAGCAGTAAGGTTGTTGCCACCTAGCAGAGACAGAGAGAGTAAGATGGGTAGCTGCCACCCCAAGAATAATACAGAGTCAGCTGGGGCAGGAAACATCAAAAAGTGTCAGAAAACCATTGATGTGTCTGTGACCAGAGAGAGAGACTAGAAGGAAATTAATGGGATTGTTTCATGCATGAAGTTAAGATGGAAATATTTCTTAAATCAAAAGAAAATGTCTTCTGCAAGCAAACTATAAAAAGTCAATGATATATTTAATAATTAGAAAAATAAAATTTTATGTGCTTCTGACATAAAGCAGGGAACTTAAACTGCACAGTTCCAAGAGCCATCTAAGTTATTTTACCAAATCTTTCAGGCTGCTCTGGAAGCAAGACTAACAGCATCATCTTCATCCTTTTATGACAAGAAACAGCTGGAACAGCAATGACCAGCAAGAATTTCAAAAGCATGGTTTATTTAAATCCTGCTTGGGTTATATTTCCAAAGCTGAGAAAGTAAGAATTTTTTGATATATACCAAATTACTTCTCCAACATTAAACTGTCTATACAGAATTCAGAATCAATGGCTAACATAAATGCTGGCTTCAAGTTCTGGAAAGATGAACCAGGCTTGTGAATGTGTTATCTTAAAACATTGAAATATCTAGAAATGACACAGTTTAGTTTAGAAATACACATTCTCAGGTAGTCAGATATTTTACAGTTACAGATTTTTTCCAGCAAAGACAAAAGAAAATTACAGTAATAAGCAAATGCACCATAAAAATCTGAAACCTCCTTGTATTGGGTTCCCATCTGTGATGTTGAGAATTGTAATACTAAGAGGAGGTAAAAATGACAAACCAAAAGAAAAAAGTTTATTTAAAAAAACCCACAACAAAACCAAAACCAAACAAAAACCACAAGGAAACTACTGTAAGAAATCTCCTCTTTTATATTGATAAGAGATTGAATGTTTAACACTTTAACTGGATCAGAAATTCAAACAGTCCATTCTAATTTATTACCCAAGACACTGTTATAAACAAAAATTCAGTATGGAAAATAAAATATCATTTAAAAAAATCATTGCATATTAGTTTAAAGCACAATTTAAAGGCCAGTTGTCCACCTACTTTGGTTTAGCCAAGACACAAACCTCAATGCCACTCAAGCAAAAAGAGACGCTACAGCAGCTATTGTGCAAGTCATACTTATGACTGGTCAACACTCAATATCTGCTTTAAATGATACCTATAGAGACACGGGAGAACAAGATTTGCAATTTGTGCTGTAACTATGGTCCGCCAGCACCTTGTGTCCCCTGAGTTGCAAGTTTGTGCCTCACATTTGCACTCCAAACTTTCTTGTTCCACATGGCAAGATGCAAAATGTAACTTGTTGGCCTAATCTGTTACCTCCTGAGCTTGGCAGAGAGTGATACAGGGACACCATGAGCAAGACCTGGAGGCTGTGCAGCTCCCAGAGCACTCACATCTATAAACACAGGCTGATGCTCAAAGCGTGCAGCCACAGCTGGTGCCCGAATCAGCTCACAGCCCACAGCTCAGCCCTTCCCTCATCACTCCCATCCCACGTGCCATCGCACATTGGGCTGCCTCATATGAGGATTCGCACGCACGATCCCACAAAAGAGAAGATCAGTTTCAAGTACACACAAGAGGATATTATTATTTCCCATATTATTTTCCACCACTGCTCAGCAGAAGGATTGGAGATGTAATGCCATCCAGTTTACCTAAATCCACATTCTCAGAATATATTGGGTTTTCAAGAGAAGCAACTCAGTGCCACCGCTGTCAGCTCACTGTCTCTTGCAGGACGACAAATGAAGTCCAGAAATGGCACCCGAGGACCCAAGAGAACCGCGTTCTCACTGACTTAGTTCAGACACTCCTGAAGTCCAAGGACAGGCACAAACTGGACCTACAGAGATACCATTGCCCCCTCAATCCAGCCACTGAACAGATGGGATCAATCCTCTGACATTGTGGGGAAGAGAAGAGAGTCAGAGAAGCAGATTAGGACACCTGAACAGCACCAGCTCAGGGCTCGGAGCACAAGATGAATAGTGCCAGGTCAGACCTTTCCAGGAAGGACTAGGTAGAGGAAAGACGAGAGACTGGCAAAAAAGTAATGGAAGGTATGAAACAAGTGGAAAAGGTCCGGTAAAGTAGATTTTACATTCCTATCCTTTTGCTTTCTGGAGGAAAAGGAAAGGAACAAATGCTGCTTCTACCAGGGCCTCCCTCCTATGGTCCACAGCCTCCTGTCTCTCACTAACAGTCTCTCCACCTTTTCACACCACCAATGCCCAAGTCAGTCAGTGGCTGCTTTTTCTTTCCTCCAGTGGCCTGCTATAAATGGCTGTGTCTGCCAAGACAATGCCATGGTGGCGTTTAAAGCCCGCTCTACACACGCAGAAACTTCTACCCCAGGATCTCAAATCAGTGTAGCACCACCACTTGCTTAAGGACGGATAAACAAAGAGGGAAGCAGGTGTGGCACAACACCATCCCAACAGGCTGAACACCTGAACCCTAGTCCTGGGTAAAAACCTCAGGTTCAGGATAACATTGCAGATGCTGGGCACAGCAAGACATGAACAAGAAATGGCAATCTAGGCAAAAAGAAACCTATCCAAAATCACAGACTCTAGAAAAACTTCACCTACAGTGTTTAGCAAGAGGATCTGCTGGCATCAAAGGACTTGGCATGCATTTCGGATCATGGATGATGACAAAAGCAGAACCCTTGATTTCAACAAGTTCATGAAAAGATTAAATTATTATCCTCTGGTATTAGACAAGGAAAAAGCACAAAAGATTTTCCAGAGATTTGATAGATGGCAGTGGAACAATTAATTTTGATGAATTTCTTGCTACACTGAGACCTCCCATGTCAAATGCAAGAAAAGAGGTTGTCATGCAGGCCTTTAAAAAGTTAGACAGGACTGGAGATGGCATCATAACAATTGCAGACTTACGACTGGTATTTAGTGCAAAATACCATCCCAAATTCGTAAATGGAGACTGGACAGAAGAGCAAGTTTTTAGAGCCTTTCTGGAGAATTTTGATTCACTCTATGACAAGGATGGGAAGGTCACAGTGGGATAATTCATGGAATACTAAATTTATTTTTTTTTTGCTCAGGGAAGGACAACGAGGATGATGAAGGGGCTGGAGCACAAGCCCTGTGAGGAGCAGCTGAGGGAGCTGGGGTTGTTTACCCTGGAGAAAAGGAGATTCAGATGTGACCTTATTGCTGTCTATAACTACCTGAAAGGAGGTTGTAGTCAGGTGGGAGTCGGTCTCTTCTCTCAGGTAACTCATGACAGAACAAAAGGGCACAGTCTCAAGCTCCACCAGGGGAGGTTTAGACTTGATATTAGGAAGAAATTCTTCACTGAAAGGCTGATCTGCCATTGGAATGGGCTGCCCAGAGAGGTGGTGGAGTCACTGACCCTGGAGGTGTTCAAGAGGAGGCTGGATGAGGCACTTGGTGCCGTGATTTAGATGATGGGTTACTGTTAGATGATGGGTTGGACTTGACGATCTATAAGGTCTCTTCCAACCTTGCTGATACCGTAAAATTCTACCTGGCTTTCAAGCAATTCCAGGAATGACCCAACCCAGTACCTTCTTTACCAGTGCCACAAAGAGACGTACTAAAAATGGACTGCAAGGGAGAGGTGTGGAGGGAGGAGAAACAAATTATGAAATGTAATGAGATTCATCTGAAAAATAAAAAGTTGTTAGAGGCTGTCACAAGTATAACCATCAACAGGAAAGGATAAAGTTGTCTAAAAAAAATATTACTGAGCATTGTCCCAATCACGATAAAGACCAAGCAAAAATAAATAAGGTGACACTTTTCCCCTGAGAGTTCTCTCTTTCAATGAAATATCCCACTCTGAAAACAAGACTCATGACTGGCAGATGCCGCTGTTGATATAAATGGCAGTGGCACTATCAGCAAACTGAGAAGGACTGAAGTGTCAGAATGAGAAAGGAGAAGACAGAACATTCCTCAGCATTGTCAAGAACCTTGCCTGACATCATTCTAATTGCTATCAAAAATCCTGAAAGCTGCAATTGGAACAGACAGGCCAACAATAAAATCACAAGTAGGATCAGGAGCATCATCAATTTTATGTTTTTGACAGCCAAATCCAAATCAGAGAGTGCAATGTTTTAACATTCACCTCATCTTAAAAAATGGCATTTTTAATCTTGCCAGACTAAAGATCCATTTCACTCACCACAAAAGATTCCTTCAGTCCAAAAATTAAATATTTGCTTTTGGAAATTTACCAAGAAAACGCAGAGAGGGAGAGTTGCTCTGTGAGGGCTCCTACTTCACAAGATATGTCATTTGTTTGATACTTCATTGATGTAGCTCTGATTCCCCTTCTCTACCTGAGACAATTCAAACCTGTAAAAGTCTGGCTGACTATCTTACATCACAGATTACGGTCTTCACAAGTAAATGCAAATCCTCCTGGTTTTACAAGCAGAAGCTCACTCTGTATCCTGCACAGACCTGGAGAACAGACAATTTCTGTTTACGCAGCAGTGTCTTGTGCAGCTATGAAGAGAAAAGGTTTCCCTTGAATTTCTCTAGCCTGCTTCTTACCACTACTAAGGCAAAGAAGAAATGGAATGAATTTTAATTAACGATGCTGGATTAATAGAAATTTAGAACAAGCAATTAACTACACTTTACATGTTTACTGCACTTAACCATTTGCCTCAGGAAAAACAAAATTTCAAGACATTCACCATTGACATGGTGCACAAAACTTGCAGGTTAGCTCATCTTTTATCCTGTCTTAAGGACTAAGTACTACCACACCCCCTATGAAGAAGATTCATGGTGTGATAGTTCATCACAGAATACTCTGTTCAGACTGGTAGCAGCCACCGGAAAGTGCCCCATCTTGGTGAACGCTGTAAGTTCAAATCCATTCAGGTACACACAGAAAAGCAAACAGGGATTTGTAATAACTAAGATGGTGATGAAATGTAGATCCCCATTTCCCAACAGTTTGTCCTGAACTCAGAAATATTGTCAGAGCAACTGAAATTCCAGTTTTGAGGGAGTTCAGTATTTCAAAAACCTGTTTTCTAGATTAAAACAAATATAAACCAAAATCTACCTGTAGTTCCAAATAGACAATTACAAATGTGTCTCCATTCCCACTTTTTTCTTTTTCTTTTTTTTTTTTTTTTAAATCAATTCTAGCACCTCTGCAAGTTATATCGTAGACAGCTACATCTACAGTTGAACTAAACCAAGACTGCTTATCAGGAATTCCATTAAAATAAATACAAAGCAGGTATATAAGGAGGTACACTGATTTTCTTGGAATTTCTTACATACTTATTGAAAGAAGATCATATAAAAGAATTTATTACCTCAGACACAGTCCATAGGGGTAACAGAATCCAACAGACAAACTAGACTGGGAAAATGATTGATTTGAACAAAAATGTAAACAATACACTGAAATCTTGTTGCTCTTTAATTATAGAAAAAATAAACAGCTAAAGCTAAGAACAGAACAAAGTTTTGATTTACATTTGCAAATTCAGTAAAAAGAGTTAAAGGAAGTTGATCAGCCTCTGTTTGTTTTGTGAATCATTAAGACTACATTTGACTCATAAGCACATATATTTGGTGATGCCTTATCTACAGTTCTTCAGTCACTTAACTGGATTCTTTCAAAAACAGCTCCATTGCCAATAGTTAGCAATAAGAATCACAAAACAACCTGCCCTGAAATGAGAAAAACTAGACAGGATTAAATTTCTTTACTAGGAATACTACCACAATACAAGTAGGTCTGTATTTAATGGACAGGGGGAACCAAGGTTGTGCAGAGCAGGACCCTTTCCAGACATTTCAGGTAGCAGTAGCAGCAACACAAGCTTTTCTATATTTCTAAACATTCAAGATATTCCAATAAGAAGACTCTTCAAATATAGGCTAAACCTGACCTCAGAAATATGTACCTAAGAGTACATATATGGTGCTTATGTGTTTTTTGGTGCTATGCTTTTCAAAGAAATACACATCTGTGGCATACTACGGGTTTTGCTGAGGCAGCATGCCCTTCTCTTGCCATTAACGATACTGGCAGATTTTTTTTATTCTTGGGATTTACTGATGGAGTTACCCTGACAGAGTAAGTCTGTCCAGCACAGATCACATCTCAGTCCTTCCACTTCTAATTACAGCACTCTGTTGAGAAGATACTCCACATGTCACAACCTAGGGTTTGAGTACTACCAGTGTATTTGTTAATAGCTGTTGTATGTCAGAGGTGAAAGGTACAGTCCATTTTTTCATCATAAAGGCACAGACAGTGAAGCATTTCTATATGAGAAGAGCTTTAACAGAAGCTCTTACTTCAGCATTAGCAAGTAGCGAGGTTAATTCCATCATTAGGTCAACAGCAGCACATTTGTACAAGCAGAACACCTAACATCCTGAGAGGATCTTAATCCCTATTAAATAATGACAGGTTGCTTTCTTACATGGTTTACTCCTTCCCAGTGAATCACATTTTTGGCACCTTTGTTTCCAGCAGATGTGCCAATTAAGAGGCTTGTACTGTAAGAAGTAGTATAACCTTTCCATGCCAACTTTCAGTGTTTATGGATAGGCTCATTCATATGCAGAAGGCAAGTGCAGCAGCCAAAGCATTTTACATCTCAAGAGCAATCAAACTTTTCTAGATATCTTTGCCAGTTGACTCTTAACTATGTTCTCTTGAGCCAAATACATTTTGAGGAGAAAAACTTTATAGGCCAGATGTGTACATGAGTATAAGTAAAAAAAGGTCTCTGAGCCTCAGCTGACCTCAACCTCTTGCTTTGCAGTAAGACATTGCTTCCACTCCCAGCAAAAACAGGAGAAAAACCCACAATTGTTGATAGAAGAGGCAGATTAGTTCAACCACCAGATTCATGCAACAGCACTGCAATGCCTGTGTATAGAAGGTCATGATGTATTTCTCAAATACATATCTAGATGGCAGATCCAGCACTTATTTTTCAAAACAAGCAGAGCAATTCTGACGTCAATGTAATTTCTTGCTAATTACTTTTGAGAAACTAGTCTACTTCCACTAATAAGGGAATTCCTGTATCCACTTATCATCCTTATGATGCCCTATATTCATAAATTGAACACAAGTATGACAATGCCCTTTTATCTCCTTCATTAGAGAAAGCAAAAAGCCTCAAAATGAGATCTATGAGGGCCATCCCCTCCTGGCTAGGAAGCAGCCTCAGCTAGTCAATAAGAAGCTACAGAAAAAACCCCACAGAGCACAAGTCCCATATTCACATCAAGGCCAGCCCAGGCCAGCGGGACACATCCCTTCTCACTCACAGGAAGCATCTCTTCTTGTAGGGCAGCAAATAAACTTGAAAGCAAAAGAAAGGTCAGAAGCTTGTCCTTTGAAAGGAAACAGAAGGATATGACAGCAGCACTGTTTCTGCTTAAAAACATGAAGATTTGGAGCTATAAAGCCCACACGGATGGGACTTGGCAAATTCAAGGATAAGGGTTGTGGGGGGAGTCCATCTCTTAGGTCAGGCCATTAATGGGGAAAATGAAACCTTCCCAGGAACATCCAGCAGGTGCCACAGGGAGGCTAAGCAGGGCAGCAATGCCAGTGAAGACTTGCACCTTTAGTTCCAGGCACCATTAAAAAAAACAGCCCAAATATAGCCCCAAATGCCCCAGCAACATCTTCCTGCAAGATGTGAGAATGCAGAAATGTGGCATTGAGATTTTCGATAAGGAACTTGGGTTGTAAGGAGATGAATGCAAGAGAAGGGCTGAAAAAAGTTAAACGTAAGGACAGTGAAGAACAATATTCATCTGCTGTAACTTTTTGCATGCACATATGTTTCTGGAGAGAGATTTGTGAAGGGATGACTAAATCACTGTGCTGGGAAGTCAAACTGGCCCTGATAAAGAACTAGAAATATTATTATTAAATTTCTGAAAGGAACTCAGTTCCCTTCTCTTTCCTGGATCATCTACTTGCAGTTCAAGATTACATGAAAAATTCACACTAATCCTTTAGTTTCTGTTTGCAGAAAGACCAGTAGCATCAGGCATTGAACAACAGGCAGTCCTCAAGATTCACTCCAGGGGCAAATTCACCTCACAAGCCAAAATTTAACTCTTGGTTAAGTAGTTGATGTTCTATAAGACAACGGCATAAAAACACACGTAACTTCAAGCATCTCAAACTCCTCATTAGGTCTGCCAGGCTGTTCAGCTGCCCAGATCAGGGCTTTCATCTCAACAGCAGCCTTTGGCAAGTGATATTTTTATACAATTCACACATTTAACTTCTTTTCCTTCAGAGCTGGTATATTTTATGAATAATAAAAAATGCAAACAGGTCCAACACTCCAATCACATTAATAAGGAAACATTCATTTTTATGCAGCTTTTTATATCCATGCAACTAATGATGAATAAATAACTCCAGGTAAAACTCACAATTGCATTGATTCATTTAGTTCCTTTCTAAGAAGCATTACATTTAGAAATAAACTCATTCCTATCTATCCAGAAACAGCACGTAAATCTACAAAGTTAATATGCAAAAGAAAACTTCAAAATCATGAATGACGTGACAAATCTGCTTTGCAGTTTTATTTTAGACCATGTTATTGCAGTTTTTTATATGTCAGTTGCCAAATTGAATTACTCTGCTATATATTCTCCAATCCACAGTGTCTGTTCAAGGTTTTTATGCTGGAAGCTTCTGAATTTGTCCAAATTTGAAACAGTACATGTACACAAGCAAAAGAAGTTGTGAAAAAAATTAAGGATGAAAGACATTTCAAAGGAACCTAGTCAAAACTTTTTTCTTTCCTTTTTTTCTTTTTTTTGGCAGTCCATCAAAAGCCTCCATTTTCTAATCTCCCAGACATCAGAATTCAGAGAAATGAACTGTTAAAGAATGTTACCAGAACTTTTACATGAAAACACAGTCAAACATGGGCAGCATGAGTAATTATCTGATATAAAGAGCACCATCTACTGACAGGCAGCACGTTCACAGCCCCAGTTTTGCAAGGTACTGCATGAGCCTTCCAGATAATCCAGCTTTTAAGGAATTCAGCTTTCTCTTGTGGATGCATAGTACTTTTCACATTCACATTTCACATCTTTCACACCTGCCGTGTCTCATCTATGCCGTTTAATCTGCTCTGCTCACAACTCACCAAACAGCCCAGTTGCTCCAAGATGCAGAAGCACTTCACTTTCCTACACGGAGCCGCTCACCCCTTGTACTTAGCTGCTATACCACCATCTTACAATTATAAATTAACATGCTATTACCAACTGCTTATCACATTTCCAAAACCTCCTTAGTCAACAAGGATTTTCCACTGAAGTCAAACATTTTTGGAATATCCCTCAATGAGAAGCAATCATCTCCTTCCAAGGATTGCTTCATGTGATGAAATACCTTTCTATGCTCTCATGAAGGAGATTACACAGTGGTGGTTTGTTCCTCACTTTTATCCCACTGCTGATTTATTTCTTTGAACACAGTACTATAACCTTTTATTATTTTAATACACAAAATTATTAGCAGATGCACATAAAAAGGGCTAATTTCTGACAGACAAGAAAATATTCCCAATGTCCACAAATTCTCTTGGCTATTTGTGGGTTTTGTGGTTTTGGTGGCAGGAGGGCTAAAGGGGGGGCTTCTTTGAGAAGTTGCTGGAAACTTCCCCCCTGTCCAGCAGAGCCAGTGCCAGCCAGCTCCAGGCTGGGCCCGCTGCTCACCAAGGCCAGGCCAATCAGGAGTGTTAGTAACACCTGTGATAACATATTTAATAAGGTAGGAAAAAAGTTATTGGGCAGATGAAGATGGGAGTCAGAGAAGAGCAGAGTGAGAATATGTGAACAATGCAGACACCAAGGCCAGTGGAGAAGGAGAGGGTGGATGTGCTCCAGGCGCTGGAGCTGAGGTTCCCCTGCAGCCCATGGTGCAGACCATGGTGAAGCAGCTGTGCCCCTGCAGCCCATGGAGGACCACAGGAGTGCAGAGATCCACCTGCAGCCTGTGGAGGAGCCCATGCGGGAGCAGGTGGATGCTGGAAGGAGGCTGTGACCCCGTGGGAGGCCCATGTTGGAACAGAGTCCTGGCAGGAACCTGCTGACCTGTGGGGAGAGGAGCCCACGCTGCAGCAGGATTCTCCTGGCAGGACTTGTGGCTTGTGAGGGGGCCCACATTGGAGCAGCCTGTGCCTGAAGGACTGCACCCTGTGGAGAAGTGACCCATGTGGCAGCAGTGTCTGAAGAACCGTTGCCCACAGGATGAACTCTCACCAGAGCAGTTCATGAAGGACGGTCCCCCGTGGGAGGGATCCCATGGGAAGCAGATGGAAGAACTCCTCTCTCTGAGCAGGGGCAGAAAACAACAACTGACCATAACCCCCATACCCATCTCCCTGCACCCCTGGGGGGGAGAGGTAGAATTTGGAAAGAGGAGGTTGGGGGAAAGGTGTCTTTTAAGATTTATTTTGCTTCTCATTCTCTAGCTCCGATTCTGTTAGTAATAAATTTAATTATTATCCCCACTTGGAGTCTGTTTTGCCCGTGATGGAGATCAGTAAGGGATCTCTCTCCCAGTCCTTATCTCAATCCATGAGCCTCTCATTATATCATCTCCCCTCTGTCCAGTTGCAGAGGGGAATAAAAGAGTGGCTTTAATGGGTACCTGGTGTCCAGCCAGGGTCAAACCACTACACTAATACTCTTAGAAATAACCTTTATAAATGCTGTATAACATCTTGATCACTTCTAAACCCAGGCATAATACACAATAGAGATGCAATGAATTACTCTGGCACATCATTTGAAAGTACTTGCTAGCACCACCACAAGTACTGACCATGTAAGATTTGTGTTGCAACACAGTAAGAGCTAAATTCTTTATATATATATATATATATATATGTTTCAAGAGAATAAAAATAGTAAATCAGAATAACTTTTCTAACAAAATTGTCAAAATTGACTTGTCTTAAAGGCTTTCATTAACAATCATAAAAACCACGTGATAATTATTCTCAAGAGTAGAGAAGAAATATTTGCATATGGTTTTTGCTTTGTGTTGCTTCACTGATGAAAACATCAATAACACACCTAAAGCTTATCACTTCCATTTTTATATTTCATGGTGATTCCAAAGGTCAATGAAACTCAATTTACTGTTCTTACACAATAATCTTTGTCAATCTATTTAGACCAGGATTAAAAGAAAAACAACTGATAGGAGCCTTGCTAAGGGAGAGGGTGCTTTCAACCTGCTTATACATGTGGCAGATTAATACTCACTAATAAAATTATGAGAGGAACTTTCTAATAGGTGGAAAAGTTTCAAGTTTTGCCGTGTTTCATCATCCTACTTGCTTATGTCTGCAGAGCAATTTTATTCTTCTGGTGTATTTGCATGCAGCAGCAACCATTTTCTGTTTTTTTGCCTTCTCCTAAATTCCAAGTTATTTATAAATACAGTGGGATGGTCAGACTCATCCTAGAAATTATTCTTCCCTTGCACTATACTTCGTCCTCTGCAGTCAAATTCCCCTTTGCTGCACATATTCTGCGATCCTGTCCGATCTCCATCATTCGCCCACTATCCCTGCAGGAAGCTTCTCTTTTCCTTGGCTTTGTCTTTTGCTGCTTTGAGCTCAGTCATACACTGAAGGCTATGAGGTGGATAATTTCACTGTTCCCTATTATATTGTTCACATAATTGTAGCACTGGATGTAGAAGGCTGCTACATTTCTCTGAAAAAAAATTGCAATGTTTCATTGTCAGATCATCCAATTCTCATCTCTTAAGCACTGGGACAAACTGAAGCATTTGGTAAAGCTTGGTTATTAACATTACTACTCTTAGATTGATATCCCTGTTCCTCCTCCTAATCTGATTTAGTCTCCCTCCAGCTCTACTTAGACTGTACTTCCACAGAGTTTCCTCTCAGCAGCAAAAGCAGCAAACCAATCCTCTCCTTAACTACTGCCAGCATGACAAAGTGATTAAAATAAGCCAAATTAACAAGGAAACATTGCCAAAGGAGACAGTTCTCACTGGCTGCTCTTGACCAACTAGTACAGAGGACTGTATCACTAATAAAAGCCAGAATGAGGTATTTCAGGTGGATGACAAATTGATCAACTCACTGGAGTCAGAGTTGAGCTGTCAATAAAACAAGAATAGGAAGGGGCTGGGGACTGAAATGTGCTACCTAATTAAAATGAGTGCTCCATCATCAGCTCAGTTCAGCTAGGACACACTTCCACTGCATCTTCTCTCCAATCTGTAGAGGTCTTTGTAAGATTCTGAAGGGAACCAGGTTTGTTAAAAAAAAAGCAAAAACGTGCAAGGGAGTTGGGGGAGGGCAGGGATGGGAACACAACAACACATGACAACCCACAAATCCAGAACAAAAACCTAACCGTGGGAGAGGGGTATGGGTATGGATATGGGAGGAAGATGATGGTGAACACACAGAAAAGATTTAAATAAGAATTTCATCAACAATGAGCCAGTTTTATATGTCATCACTTTGCCACATATGGAGAAACTAGCTTGATTTTCGAGTTCAGTTTCATCTGTTCAGTTTATTTTGTGCTCTTAGAATCACACTTTGATTTAAATATTTTAAAACACCACAATAGCATGCCCTCTTGGTGTGGGTTTTTTCCCCTCAAATGTCAACCTTGATCATGTAACCTCACTACATTGTATAGTATTCTTTTTAGAATCAAAAGCTAAGACAACTTCTTTTCCAATTATACTTCTTTTTGGCTTATATCACCATTCTTGTGTCCTTTGGAACCTGGAAACCAGGGGAGGAAAAAAAAGATCAACAGGAAAAAAAACAACCAAACAAACAAAAAGCCAAACTAAAACCACACAGAAAGGTAGTATCTTCTACCATTTTTCTCCCAGCAAAAGCAGAAGGCACAATACACACAATGGACATACACAACTAATTGAATTTCATCTGAATTTGACAGTTCAATTAACATGCTGAACACTTATCTGACCTGAGCATTTCATTTGTCACTGTTCTTCATTTTTCTCTCCCATTCAAAAATACTCTTTAAAAATTAAGCCCTTCCAATAATTTAGTATTTCAATAATTATTTCAACAGTAAGTAAGGAAACATGAAACCACAGCTATGGAAAACAAAGTTGATAATTATTCAGGTAAAAATCTTTTCCAAAATTATTTGCTTCCAGTTACGATGGACAATTAACCACAGTTTGCAACCACAAAGTAGCTTTTCCTACACAGAAAGGAAACCATGGTGACAGTTTAGAAAGCATGAACCCTAATAAGCACTTCAGATTCTTCTTCTGCAGTCAACATAAAAGGTTTCAGAAAAGCTCAGTGCATGGAATCACAATCTCAGTTTTACTCATTGACTTCATATATCACCACCTAATGCTGAAATGTTGATAATTAAGCTATTTGCTTTTTAGAACAAACCTGAAAAAAAGCAAAAATTCTGACTTACTGAAAGATAAGTAAGTCTGAGTCAGTATTATAACTGAGAACATACTATTGTGACAGTCTTTACCTCCAGAAAAATTTTTTTTATTTACTCAATAGAGACATTGATTATTTAAAAATACATCTTCAAACCTATATACAAGTTTTATTTAGATAAAAGACTGGATTTTCAGCATAGGTCTGCCGGAGTTCAGTCACATCTACCTTTTAAAAATGAAAACATATTCAGAAAATCTTTCACAATCTAAAAAGTACTGCTAAAGCTGAAAGCAATCAGCCTTGAATGAAAGATGAATTAATAGCAGTTCTAAACCCATTAGGTACAGACTCTATTGTCGGGCTTTTGTTTAAAATAAGGAAAAAAAGTAAAAAAAAAAGTAGAGGGTGTCTAGGTCAGCAAAGTCATCAGTAGTTGATGGATGCACTTAGAGACATTAGAGAAAAAAGGAAAATTGGCAGAACATAATATCCATTTATGAGATTTTCTATGTTAAGGACAGAAAAAAAAGGCCTCAAGATAATGCAGTAACTCTACCTTGTTCAGTGCTGAAGGTTTTCTATTTTTAGATATGCCTTTCAAGGACACATTTAACCCTAGAAGTTTAGCTTCACAATATTAATTCCTAGGAATTAGTAGAATTAGAAATATTCATTCCTCTGACAACAACCCCTACCCCTACTGGGTGAGGGACTTAGGAGGTAAAGGAGGCAAAACAATTGATGCTCCAGACCATATTAGCAGCTGCTAACAGTTGTGTGAGCAGGAAATGCAATGTTCACATTGGCAAAAATGTTCAATACAACAGCCTCCTGTACCCCAAACTGGTGGCCTTGCTCCCTGTGCCCAGCAGCCCAGGCTGCACATCCAGCTGCTTCTACTGCTACAGGTCTCAAGGTTGCAAGAAGGGTCACATCTGTGAGCTCTTGAGGGACATAAGATGGGCACAAGTGCCTCAAGCACGTGTTGAGCGTCTCCCACTGCACACAGTCAGACTGATGGGATGCCCTAAGCAGATTCTGCTCACTATTCAGTCTGAATCAGGCATAGTTGGTGAGCTTCAGTAGCACTGCACCACAGGGATCAGGACCAGCATCTGCCACTTCAGGCAACAGTTTGCAAAGCAAGATGGAATATTACATCAGTCTTACGGTCATAGTTAACTCTGACTCTAGTGAACGCTTAGCTCTCCATAGGAGTGTAGATGAGGAGAAAAGATACAGGCTCTAGGGATGACAAAATAGGCTTGGCAGGTAAAGTGAAGACTGCACTGGCGGGGGAAGATGGCTGTGTGCTGGTCTGGAGGGTCTCACAGGGATGGCAGACTGAAGATGGCAGCTGGAACACTTAAAGAATAGGAAAACATCACAAGTTTGCACAAACAGAACAAGAGAGTTCAAAAGCTAAACTAAGTAAATAGCCTAAACCCAGAAAGTAATCTGTTTTCTCTTCTTAAACTGTTGATTTGTTGATAGAATTAGATTCACAATCCCTAATCTCTTAAAGGGAATTTACTTGTGATGTTTCATGCCATATCACCAATAATATTTGTTTTTTCCAAGTGTTCAGGAATAGTGCCAGTAGCTCAGGGTGCAGCTACAGTGAGAGGTGAAGGTTCTGCTCTGGGCAGTGGGAGCCCAAGGCAACAGGCTGTGAACTGGTGCCAACCCTTTGCACAACAAAGAGCACAGGGACATGTGGTGGCACTGTCCAGGTGCCCAGACACTCAGAGATGCAGCAGGATCTGAGAACCCAAAGCTGCAGGCTCAGACTGTGAGGCTATAAAAGCCCAGGTGTTCTTTTGTTCAGGGTCTCTCTTTAGAGGCACCAGCTCAAGCTGCTTGTTTGTTATTACACTATGATTAAATTATTTTAAAGATCTAGATGTCTGAGACTACTACGGGAAACCTGGGGTTGAGTCAGAGAGGAAACCTTGCGGGACTGTGAGACTGGGGTGTGTAGCTGCAAAAGGACCTCAGTCCCAGCTCAGGTGATGTGAGTGTGGCTGCCAGAGCAGGCTCTGGATGGTCAGACAGGAAAGTTTCCTTAATATAAGTGCCAAAGGCCTCAGCTGCACATTAACACCTCCCAGATTCAAGGAAACATGTTGTTATACTGCTTCCTCACTCCCTCTGCCCTCCCATTGCAAACTTGCAACACTTCTTTCAGTTTAAGAGTCTGTCATACTTGGACATCATTCTTGGTTTTGAACTAACTCTGCAAATGCCCAGAGCAGTTAACAATATAAAAGCAGCTCATCAACATAACTATAAGCACAAAAGTAAGGAAGTAGGACACAGGCACTTAAAGCTATCCCCAGGCTCAATCACTGTATCAAAATTTCACTTAATGGCATCACAGCCAAGGAAACCCCATGCTACTTACAAATGAGTTGGTCAAAAAAAACTAAAGAAGAAAAGGGAAGAATTGCCTCTCATTAAACACAACATTTGCCTTACCTTCTGCTTGTCCCACAGATGATACACAGAATCATAGAAAATGTCTGCTTTGACATTTGGGAGTTGTTTTCCTGTTCTCTGCAGTGGCACATCAGCTACACAGTAATCTGCAGCTGACCAAAACACTTCTGACTGAGGTCCACATTCAGAAACAGTTAAAAAACCCCTGGTATTTGCAAAATATGAAACGAAAGAATTCTGAAAAGCCTCCTTGATGTCAGAGGTCATTATCATTGATGTTGCTGCAGTGCCTAGAGACCCCTCAGAGACAAGCCCCAGTTCACTTTAGTCTCCAAATGCTTCCAATCAAAATCAGATGCATGACACAGACAAAGCAACAGTGCAAGCTTTTACAATTACACACCATGGAAAACAGCTGGAGAATCTGTCTCATGGAGAAGAATGGCAATAGGCAGAAAATGTACTGTTGCATCTGTCTTTCTTGGACAACTTGACCTGGACAATCAATTTTACATACATACACATGCAAACTACGGAATTTTGCTCGCAAATTTATTCCAAATCTCAGATTTCTACTGAAACAACAGTTTTAACTGGTCTTAATTATCAACATTTAGATAAATCCAGAGAGCAAGAACTCCCCTTCTACCGAAGTACAAAAGGCTTCTAAAGTCCAAGACTAACTAAAGGAAAAGGAGGGAAAATGAAACACATACACTCCAATCATTTTCTTTTAATCCAAAAGACAGATTCTTTTCTTCAGATTATATAGTATTTGGTTGCCAGAATATCATCCTGAACATAACCATGTATATGGGAGTACTCTATCTAATTGTTTCAAGTATGATTTCTGATTCTTGTGAGGACCCTCTTGGGTACTGCATCCATCTCTTGGGTGCCTAGCACACGGATGCCAGCACAAGGACATAGGCCTGTTGGAGCAAGTCCAGAGGAAGCCATCAAGATGATTAGAGGGATGGAACACCTCTCCCATGAGGAAAGGCTGAGAAAATTGGGATTGTTCAGCCTGGGGGACATAATTGTGGCCTTCTAGTATCTGAAGGGAGCCTACAAGGAAGATGGAGAGGGACCTTTTACAAGGATATGTAGGAACAGGACAAGGGGGAATGGCTTCAAAGAGAGTAGGTTTAGATTAGGTATTAGGAAGAAATTCTTTACTTCGAGGGTGGTGAGGCACTGGAACAGGTTGCCAAGAGAAGCTGTGGATGCCCCACCCCTGGAAGTGTTCAAGGCCAGGTTGAAGGGAGCTCTGAGCAACCTGGTCTAGTGGAAAGTGTCCCTGCTCATGGCATGAGATGATCTTTAAGGACTCTTCCAATACAAGCCATTCTATGACTCTGTGATAACTACAGCAGCTGCCCCTCAGTTTCGTCAGACATGTCCCGCAAACACATGTGGCAGATTAATGAAATTATTATTATAACTCAGGTGAGATGCACCATTTGCAACCTGCAGTGCCAGCAGTGGAGCATTAAACTGCTTTCTCATTTTAAAGGCAAAATTGGTTCTATAGAACATTTTGTAATCCTTCTAATCTCAATGCTATTATTTTCTTGACCAGGCAATTCTATACTTTTCCTTCCTCAGCAATGCAGCTGTGTCATTAAAATACTGGGGTTTTTTTGAAGCAACCTCTATGAAGCCCTTAAAGTAGCTTCAAAGTGGAATAGAGGGTTTGGATGGCTTTGTCGAGCAGCTTCACAATGAGGTAAGCAGCAGAACTGGTACTGTAAGTACATTATGCATCCACACGCTGTACAGAATTGCTTTTTCCTCTAAAAGCTGCTCTATCTTGTTATCTGTATTTCTTTTTCCCTGAAGAGAAGTTCTTTTAAATAAGGTGTCTATGTCTACGTGTGTCTATAGTATTAGACATCCCACTTATTTCTAGAGTACTACCATGAGATGTTACTGCTTATATTTGCTAATATGTACAGTAATTGCTGCTCCTTTTCACACTACTGTAATGGGAAAGAACACAAATTTCACATTGATAGCTTCCACGGGATGACAGGAGCCAGATCAGACTACATTTCCCTCCTTATGCTCTCTCAGCTGCCTCTTTGTAACCATCTGCTCAGGCCAGCCCTTTCCAAGGACTGCAGTCACCCCCTGCAGCAGAAGCCACCACGTTGCTGTTTAAGGACTCAGCCCCAAGCACACCTCAGGAGCACAGACTGAACTACTTCCCATGGGCCAACACCTTGATGCCCTCCACATGCAAGCACTGTGTGCATGCAGCTACTGAAAATATTTTGAAAAATCCTTGATTTTTTTCTGAAAGTCATAGTCCAACTGTAAAAAGCTTAACAGAAATTCCTCCTCCTATTACCACCTGATGGGCTGAAGTCATAGGTAGAGCATGCTTGTACAGGTGAATTTCATAAGGGATCCCTTTAGGTCAAGCAATAACGTCTTTGTGCATAAATTTCACCTGTTCTACTTATATCTATCTAAAAAGCTAAGTATTCCTCTGAAGCAACTATTTTGACTTCTTATGGGGAGAAAGGCAATAGGAAAATACTCCCACTTTTGATGGGGGCAAAGGAGAACCACACAAATAATGCTTCTTTGCAGCTGCCCTTTCCCCTCATTGTCTTGGACAGAGCACTACAGACTAAGTCAGGCAAGATCTCCCACTTCAATGTGGCTGCAGTCAGGGCAAATGACATTTTTCAGAACACCCAGACACACAGTCAGGGTGAACAGGATGAACAGGAGGAGCCAGATCTTTTATGCTGAAGATAGAAACCTCGCTGCAAAAATGTGGCCCTTCCTATTACACTATTTATAACATGACTGGATGATACAGCAATGATGAAAAACATACAACAGCAAGAATACACTTGAATTCTGAATCAGACATTTGTCCTCCTGTGATAAGCTGGCTTACAGGGCCCCAACAGAGAGAGGTGTTTCTTGTTTCTCTGGGTCATGAGAATGTGGATTCTGCACTAAGCAGCTGTATTTTGCACTACAGGTAGGGTTACTCCAGCACTTCATTCACACCAGTGAAATCCCTGAGTGATAAACAAAACATCAGTCTCAGATACTTGAAATGTCCAGAGCCACCCAGCACTCCTGTTGCATCCCTCGGGATAAGAGGTTTATTCATCACATGGTTCTGAAACTTTAGGCTTCAGCCAGAGGTCACATTGTGAATGACAGGCCGAGAGAGGAAGAGATACATAAACATCAAATGTTTCAGCCCCCAGTTTAGAAACCTGAAAGCAAGACAATATGAATGCTTCTAACTGTACAACACATGAAAGAAAAAGTTTATTGAAAATGAAGACAGAAGCAAACACACTAATTATTGTGCATTACTAATAATCACAGAATGAGGCTACAGAAAGGCATAGTGCCCTAAAATGCAATTATTTCAGCTATGTGATAGTAGCATTTACCATCTATTTTTAAATCCACTTAAGTCATACTGCACACTCAGATTCTGTAACCATTTTTGCTAGTATTAAAGAAGATCCAGTGCAATTAGTGATGTTTTGTCACTGTTGCAGCCAAAGGGCAGGGAGAGGGAAAAAAAAAATAGGAAAAACAATCATACTCACACCACGTCTATTGACTTTCATTGTGGTGAGTTGACGTGGTAACTGGTAATCTCTTAACTACTTCTCCACAAAAATCAACTAAAGTAAACTTTCTGTCAGTAAAGTCACATTTCACCATCCAAGGTCAGCACCTCCACTGGGAAATATGCAGAAGTCTGCAATTCAAACACCTTCTCACCCTGCCACACAATTTTACAGCAAAATCCGGAGGAGTGGAATGGCCTAGCTGGGATTTTGCTGAACCTTCACTTCAATAGGTAAAATGTTCACTAACTTCAGTCAGTCCAATCTGGGGTCTTGTTCCCATATCCTGTGGCCACCAGAAGTCTCACAGGAGGAGACAGTAGGAAGACACAGAATGGTAAAACTTTTTTGCCCCAGTTCAGTGGGCATTGATCTTTCTCAACTAACTGAAAAATGAAAAAAAAAAAAAAAAAGGAAAAAAATTGAGGGATAGAATGGTTTGTGTTGGGAGAGACCTTAAAGATCATCTAGTTCCAGCCCCTCTACCACGAGCAGGGACACTTCCACTAGACCAGGTTGCTCAAAGTCTCATCCAGTCTGGCCTAGTACTGTTTCTCTCATCCAACTCATTTTATAAGCTGGATCAAATCTGTGAAACAGAAGCCACTGATTAAAAAAACCTAAAGAATTCTTCTAGAAAATTACTTTTTCTAGTCTCTTGTTAGAGAACAGCAGCAGGACATTTTTTTTCCTTTAAATAACTGACAATACTTCTATAGTTCTAAGAATTCTGTAACACCCCTGTTAGTCAAAAGCCTCACTCATTTCTGCTCTGACTTTTCATCACACACTTGATACACACACCTCAAACACTTTCTGATCAGAGCAGAGCTCCCCTCCAAGGGAAGGCAGAGGAGCTGTTTCCACCCCAGTTGGTCCTGAACTGAGCCCAGTAAGCTGAGATCAATCATCATCCTCTTGTTACCGAGTTCAGTCAGCCCTTCAGTGTTGATCAGTGTAATTTTGAAAAAAAGTATTTTTTTAAGAAAGTAAAAGCAACCAAAAGAATTAATGAGTTACACTGCAACAAAAAGTATAGTCTAGGTGTCTATATAGCACTTAGCAACAGAAGACAAGATAAAAGCTTCTCACTTTTACTGGTTTCTTTACATAGTTTTCATGAACATTTTAGAAGATTCTTAATATGTCCTGAGTCAGACAAAAACCCCTGCAATTGCAAATGCAACAAAGTCTAACTGCAGTGCTTACCATTAAAGTCTTTATTATTTGCTACTGCCATTACTACATAATGAGACAAAGTGCATCACTAGAAATGCACACCTTACCTAGGAATCAAAACTTCCTGAATAAATAATCTTCTAACAAGTGACAAGGTTTGGGCCTCACAATGAACAGGGCTTTGTGAGTGCAGCACGTGGGATACCTTGATAAAAGTTAATACTTCTGTAATAGATCGTTTTCTGAATCTCATTAGAAATGTCACCTTCTGTTAAAGCCATACTCAGAAAAGTACAGGACTCCAGAAGTACAGAAAAACTTCTTGTTTGTTTCTAACAGAACTCCACTCTGGAACTTACAATATTAAAACCAAACAGACCAGACTTAAGAACCAGAAGCAGCATTCCAATGAAAAATTACAAGAATTCCAGAAAACACGCATAACAGAGGTTAGATGTAGGTAGTGTTAAAGAAATAATTTATATTTAAAAAATCTATATTAAAAACCATCCTTGCCTTCTCCAATGAATTCTTCCACTTTGTGAAAGTAATCACTCAACTGCCTGAATTGTTTTTCTATACCACAAATGCCGAAAAAACAATTAGTAAGAAAATGTGTCTATTGATATACATAAAGACCAAAGTATTTTCAGATGTCATCTATTTTCATATTATATCATGTACATTATCAGAGTCTGACTGAATTATGCACATCTGTTTAGATATGAATAATCTTGGCCTTTTTTGGACTTGCTTACATTTGTAACAAGGTGGTTCCTTAGGGAACCAGCTGAGGGAGACTAAGATCATTGTTCCATTTTACATTACAATTCTACCTCAGTCGGCCTCTAAAAATGAGATTTCGTTCTAATCAGGAACTGATAAATGAATGATCCTTCACTCACGCTACACTTTCTGTTGTCTGCATCCCAAATATAGAAACAAACAATTTTACTCCCATATTTACAATACAGTAGCTGCATAAAAAGGGAACTTTAAATCTATCTGTAACCCGTGAGTTACTGCTGTTCTGTAATTTCACAGCTAAGGACAGACAAAGAAGGACACATTTCATTATAAATGGAGATTTTGTTTGTTTCGTTGGACAGCAAAACCAAGTGTTTCAAGTTCTGGAAACGGTCTCAATGAATACAAATTAGAAAGCAGAAAGCAGAGACAAAGGTTAAGAAAGCATCTTAAATTATATTCAATACATTTCATTGTTTTATGCAATGCATAAAACACTCACTACTAAACTCACTACTGTGAGTACAAGGCATGTGTTATTTGGACACATACGACTGCAACAAAATCTTTTTAAAAACATCTGAGCAAAGAGGAAATATAAAACAAATGGCTCTGCTCACAATTTTTTATTTACAATACTTTCCTCTATTCCTGCTCATGTTTCCCCTGTACAGATACGTATTGATCAAGTTTCATAATGGCAGCTTAATGCAACTCTTTAGGTCACACAGGTTAAAATCCATCCCTATATTCAGATAGTAGAGGATATAGGACATGATTTTCAAATGTAAAGCAGAGCAAGCCAGAAAAGACAGGCCATCTCAGGCCATAACATACGAATTCAGACGTAAAACATTGTTAAGTTAATGCAACACATAAAAGACAAAGTTATTACCATAGCAGCAACACATTGAAAAAAATAGTCCACTCCATTAGCTTGATACTGCTATGCCAAGCTTATTCCATCAAGTGAAAATTAAGTTTGTTTGCTTGCTTTTAAAACTTAAGCATGCCCAATTTTCTACATCAAGCTATTGTAATCAGATGTGGGAAACCAATCACTACCCTGAGAGCAAAAGACACTTCCCCTCTTCCCCAGCTGTCTCCAGCCTGTTTCTATTTATCAATCCAACAATTACAGCTCAGACAGTGGAAATAGGCTCCATAACATTAAATCACGGATATATTTCATCCTGATTCTTCATTAGGATAAGTCTTGTGCAAGCAACGACAAGTTTGATGTGACTGCGTTTCACGCCAACCACACAGGAGCCCATTTTCAGTCGGGAGCCCTATTGCATCATCCAGTTTCTTCACTCCCAAGCTTGTAAGATTTGCTCCAAGTTTAAAACACCTCCTCAGCTTTCAATATAGGGCAGATTTTCATCTGGTGATGTTGAAACATGAGCAGGATTATCTTGCCTTTGTCTGTGAAAAGCCGGGTAAATGAATTATTAGCTGAGCTTCTTCTCAAAGCCTACCCAGAACTTGGTGGTCTTGTTACCAAATAGGTGGCTCAGAACAGTAAGCACAAACCTGTTCTCCAAGGGTTCACAAGAAATCAGCAATGTGCTTCAGAATTGGCCACCAAACAGATTTCAAGTAGCAGTGATTTTAATTGTTGCCAACCTGTAATGGATCTAATTTGATCCATTATCTGAGAATGAAATGAGTTTAAATTGTACTAATTTAAAATTACATATTTTAGATAAAAATCAGAATGGAGAATTCATAACAAGCCTTTATTGTCAAGGCTACTGCTCAACACATTTAAAGCTCTTTTATTCTAAAAGTGAAATACATCACAACCACATGTGTATTATTTGTTAGATTTATTGTACAGTTGGCAGTAGGAAATACTCCTATTTGGTCAGTCATTGAAATAATTTCTACTGCTTTCTTTGAAACTTTAAAAAAAAGACACTAATTTTATTTGCTCTAATAACTCATGAAGTGTCTGATTTTCCACTCTGCAGAAATCACCCCCAAACCCCTAGTTTTAGGCTTTTAAAGATCAAAAAGACTGACAAAGCTTTTAAAGAATCTCTCTCAATTATTTTTATAATATTCTCTTTCTTTTCATTCTACTTAAAAATATATCTAATATGACAAGTTTTTGTCTATACCCAAAGTATCTGGAGTACACACATTCAACAGCACTTGGTAGCCATGTCTGCTGCACTCAAAGAAGAAACAGCAGCTTATGAACAAGAACAGACACTACATTTGTTTTTAGAAATTCACCTCTGAACTATGTAAGTTCAACATTACATCAGATGCAGAAGAAGTGGCCTGGTATTTTACCTAAAATGAGTAAACAATTTATTAAAATCACCCATATAAAAATCCATATATTCATATACCCATAGAACCTTTCTCATCCACTTCCTCAGACTGTTACTTTTGCAAGTGTCTTTAACAGAATTATAAACGATTTTTAAACGGTAGCCAGGACTTCAAGAAGTCTGGATTCATCAAGACTCACCAAAATAAACAAGAATCCACTCCTACCTACCTTAGATATTTCTGGCTCCACTTGTCTCTTGGGGGTCTCTTTTGACTCAGGCCCTTTGGGAGCGCTGATGTTCTTAACCGAGGGTGATTCAACTCCTTCACCTTCAAGTTGCAGATTAATGCCTTCTGTGGGGACAGGGTGATCAATACCATTTGGATTCAGATTGCAATGGATAGCTGGGAAACAAAACATGAGAAACGCTGCTAAGGAAAGAAGCACCCAATGTTTCAAACACTTAGCACAAGTACTGAAAGGTGACACATGGTAACCAGAGCTACGTCAGACCATAGCAAACGAACCATTTGTACTTTGACATGGATTCAAGGTGAGATATTTGAGAAAGGAAATGAGAGGAATGCACCACGGTATAACACTATTTAGTCCAGGCTATTATGTTGAATTGTACTCCACCAGATTCACGGCAGCATCCAAGACCCTCAATTTAACAGCTTTTACTTGATATTCATCATTCAACCATACCTTTTTTTCCTTTCTAGGCAAGCAAGTCAAAGTTTATCTATCACATTTTCAATTCCTACAACATTCCAGGTCCTAAAGATTGTGGGATAAAAAAGCTGTATGCAGCAAGCGAGTCTCTGAACACAGTAATGACTTACTCAGCTGATTATCTCTCACTCAGCCCTTTGTACCACTGCAAGTTACCACCTACACCATCCTAACAAGCAAGAGGGATGTACTCTCTGGGAGTACATAATGAGTTGTGAGTTAATGACAGCAGAACAAAGAAAACACCAAGAGGAGAAAATAAAACAAATGCAAACCATACCACAGAAATGCCCATTTAGAACTACGGCAGCAATTAGTTTTCTGCAATTATTCGCAGTTCCAGCAGTCACAGAGACAGTAGCATTAACAGCCTTCTTGGCATGCAGGGTGATTTTACAATATGTAGATCCTGAGGGAACTTCCCCTTCATGAGACTATCCCACTTTTGCATTTACGTTCCTGCATAACGGCACTTTTAGTGCTGCTCATAATTAATGGTCCCAACTTCCCCTGTGTGCAAAAGAACTTTGCTCAGATATACTGATACAATCTTTGACAGACCTGAATAGAAACCTAAACCACAATGTAAAGCCAAAATAAAAGCTGCCCTTTTACTCTTGCTTGGCTTAGAGCAAAGGGTGGGGAGCTGGGGAAGGAATCAGAACTGCCTGTTTCTACCAGCTACAAATCAGCCCTTTGAAAGCCTCCCATGAGAAACTGGCTCAAGCTGTCAGAGGAGGCAAGGGGCTCTTTAACAGCACCTTTTGAAAATCCATTCACCTTAAATCCAAGAGTTTTAATTGAAAACTTTGAGCCTAAGTTACAGAAATTCCTTGGTACAGAATTAAAGCAGAGGCCAAAAAGTTGGCCTTTTCTCTTGGAGCTTTTTAAAACATCCAAATATTTGTAAAAGATAAGTGATCTCTGCAAGCACTACAATACCTACATCTGCATGCCAGGACAGAAACTCCTCCTACAGGGACTTAAAAATGAGATACGATTCTGTGGTTTATATTTACACCAGTGTGTCTTAATACACCAAAAAAATTCTCTTTCCTGGATCACAATGACCTCTTATTACCAAGCTCCTATAGAACTTATTTACCTACCTGAAAGAAAGAAACAATTACTAACAACTACTTTGCTTACCCTTCCAGGCCACCGAAAAGATGGATGTGATTCACCAAGACAGACTTTTTTTGCAGCCCAATGAGGATGGAAACTGATCTGTTAGTAGTCAAACTAATTCCCTTCTTCACAAAAAATGGGAGATATCCTAACCAATCTACCAAAGTATTCCCAGTACACCCTGTTCCAGCAAGAGCTGGAAATTAGCAGTAAAAGAATAGAGAATGGTAGAGAATGTGGTCCATAAAAATCCCTCCCTTCTGCAAGGATTTTGCCTAGCTGAATAGGAAGACTCCTGCACACACCTCTGAAGCACTAGCAGACCACAGCAACATCCAGAGACAGTTTGTGACTGTCAGCACCATTCCAGTGCTCACTAAAGAGAAATGACAAAGCACAGTATAACTTAACATGCCTGGAAGAAGACTGCCAGCATCAAGCTTCCTGTGAATTGCAACTCCTCCCCTCCCAGTGCCCTCAGACAATAGAGATTAGGGAGGAGGGTGGCAGTGGATGAACAAGGAAATCCTTTTGGCCTACAGCATTGATTTACCATGCATTACAGGGAGCAAATGCTACAGTTTTCCAGCAACATGGTAGCACGATGACTTACCTTATCTCCTATGTATGACTAGGTGATCTGTATAATGGATGAGGGCAAGGCTGTGGATGTTGTCTCCCTGGCCTTTAGTAAAGCCATTGATGTTGTTTCCCACAGCATTCTCCTGGAGAAACTGGCTTCTCATGGCTTGGATGGGTGTACCGTTCACTGCATAAAAAGTGGGCTGGAGGGCCAGACCCAGACAGTGGTGGTGAATGGAGTTACATCCCATTGGTGGCCAGTCACTACTGAGGTTCCCCAGGGCTCAGTACTGGGGCCAGCTCTGTTTAATATCTATCAATGATATGGACGAGAGGATCAAGGGTACCCTTGTAAAATTTGCAGTCGACAAAATGTTGGGCAGGAGTGTTGATGCCCTGGAGGGTACAAAGGGTCTCCTACAGGGAGAAGGCTGGACCAGTGGACCAAGGCCAGTGGTATGAGGTTAAATAAGGTCAAGTGCCAGGTTCTGAACTCCGGTCACAGCAACCCCAGGCAGTGCTACAGGCTGGGGGAGCAGTGGCTGGAAAGCTGCCCAGAGCAAAAGGACCTATGGGTGCCGGTCAACAGCAACTGAACATGAGCCAGCCCAGGTGGCCAGATGGCCAAGAAGGCCAATGACATCCTGGCCATCTGTGTCAGAAACAGTGTGACCAGCAGGACCAGGCCAGTGATCATTCCGCTGTACTGGGCACTGTGACACTACGCCTGGAATCCTGTGTTCAGTTCTGGGCCCCTCACTACAAGAAGGACATTGAGAGGCTGGAACGTATCCAAGAAGGGCAACAAAGCAGCAGGGGAGCAACTAAGGAAGCCAGGGTTGTGTGGCCTGGACGACAGGAGCCTAAGGAGAGACCTTATTGCTCTGTACAATTACTTGAAAGCAGGTTGTAGCCAGGTGGGGTTGGCCTCTTCTCCTAAGTAGCAAGCAGTAGGACACAAGAGCAAATGGCCTCAGGTTGTGCCAGGGGAGGTTTAGGCTGAATCTTAGGAAAAAAATTGTTCAAGGAAAGGGTTGTCAAGCACTGGAACAACTGTCCAGGGATGTGGTAGAGTCACCATCCCTCTAAGTATTTAAAAGACGTGTAGATATGGCACTTGGGGACATGGTTTAGTGGTGGACTTGCCAGTGCTGGGTTAAGGGTTGGACTCAATTGTAAAGATCTTTTCCAATTTAAATGATGCTATAATTCTATAAGCATCACCTAGATGGCTTAAAAATTAAATAAGCCACTTGGCAAGATGCTGCTTGACTCAGCCCATCGCTCTTTTGAGCATAATGAAAGTTAGTGCTGTTTCAGCAATGCTTTTTATTGGGCTCCTTCAAGATACAAAAGAGAAAAAATGGAAGAGGCTGTTAGCAATTAGATACATGGCCATCACCTTTTAATTGAAAACAGGTGACTGGTTAAAAGAAATACAGACTGCCTTAGGAGACGGGAGACTTTTGCAGAGTTGTGAGTACTGGAGAGACAACTTTTTTTATTTCCCAGGGGTATTTATTTCCTAAAGAGAATAGGTATCTCAGCCACTTGGCAAAGCTAATCTCTCTTTGTCATGATGCAACTTCAGGTAGTCACCCTTATTGTTTTTTTCTAGTGCTGCCTCTAACCATCACAGAGGGTACACAGAGGATAGGGAGCAAAGAACATTTGCTTGCTTGGGTCTGTTATTTCCTGTTACTACACAGAAATACATAGATCCAACTTTGTGGCAGACAGAGGTGGAGCTCTTGCCTCCTTTTAAATGCCAATACAAACCAAAATTGGTCCCTTTCAAGATACGTTAAAAGCAGGGAAAGAGGTCAATGTTTGGTCAATAATAATTTACTTTCTTCTTAAATCAGCACCTTATATAATTTTAGCTAGACAAGGTCAGCTCTAAACTCAACTATCAAACCTAATGGGGTTTGGGGGGCTGACAGGACCTAATGCTAACACCCTGAAGTGAGTTTAAACAGCTCTTAGAAATTAATCACAATCACTAACTTTGCCACAGCTAGAGTGCACTGACACTTCTTAAATCTCTTAATGGCAGAACTTAATGGCATTCACTTAGAAAAGATTCCACCTAAAGACAAAGTAGTTTCTTCCTACAATATTGTCCAGGACCTTACTTCTCATTACCCTGGTATTGGCTAGTGCTACTTCATCCTGCCCTCTGCAATCAGACCATTTTCTCACACTGCTGCTTTGACAATATTCCTACTGCCTCAGCACCCCATCATTCTAGCAAACTACATCTACCTCACCAGTTCCAGACTGTAAAAGTGCATGAGACAACAAATGACCTCAAAATGATCTGATAGTATCAGCCTAATACCACTCGATATCAGTAGTACGATTTGAAACAGAACCTCTTCCAATATTCTTCCATAAAATCTCAATATTCATATGTCATCCATATGTCTCACTAAGACAACTCTTTATTCAGTTTCATATCACATACATTCTTGTTTCCCTGCTGAAACCCCCACCTCACAACTGATTAATGCCATGTCTCTCTTCATGCTCCCCAACCAACTCTCATTTAACTTGGACTGAAAGCTTTCAGTGGTGGGAACTTGCTTCCTTCTGGGGAGGGCGGGTGGATGTTCTGTAGAGCTCTGACTGCACAGCAACAACACATGATGAATGGCACTGGCAGACACAATACATAGATCCCCAGATAACATTTATGAAACAAACTATTATTTAAAGTAAAGATAAGTGTTCTTGTACTCCTAACTCAATGGTAGAGGTGAACATACCGGAAAATACCTACTTTTCCACAACTTCAACAAAAGACTGCTGAGAACTGCCAAGTTATGAGGGTCAAAAGCTCTGCAAGAAAAACAGTAAATGGAGCACCCAAACTGGAAAAATGACCCCATGTCTCTCCTAAAAAAATAAGGAAGGAAAAAAAATTAATGCAATACACAGTGAATTTTTTCCGCATGGTGGAACACAAACCTTTCCATGGGAACAGAGCAGCAGAATTTGTTGCCCTGCAGAAGCTGCCCAACACACATGCTCCATGCCCACACAGATCTCTTATAACACGTGCGTGCTGTCTGAAAGGAGCACACACGGCACCGTGAATGCTCTCCTGCCCTCGCTGCCTCTCTCCCTCCCATGCCTGCTCCTGGATGGCAAGCAGCCAACAGACAGCTTGTCTGAGCACGCTTGATGGTACACAGGAGTCACCAAGGGCCATAGTAAGTTCCTGGCATCTGGGGGCAAGCCTTGTCTTTTCCTAGAGGGTACTCTGTGAAACCTGTTTGGGAAAAAAGCCTGAAGGCACTCTTCAAAACACAGCCTTGAAATATCCAAAGTTTTGCATGGGCAGATGGAAAGTCTTTGTCTCTCCATCTGTAGGCTCAAGGCTTAGCAGATAAATCTATGATCAATCACTGCCTCTGAGCACTCCACTGCCTACCATGTCAAACATTTCATAACTACTTGTTTCAGTGGGAATACTGCCGGCTGCTTAAAATTTTAAGCAGATCAATTAAGGCTACATTAAAGCATATTTGGCAAGTACTTGAGTTATATGAAATAACAATTGTTCTATTTTAAAAAGTGATAGAGTAAAAATAGCATCATCTTACTCATGTGCCCTGTTCTCTGTGCATCATAGTCATATGCTCACTTTTGCTATTTGGAGACAAAAAGCAAGCATATGAGATATCCATCCAACCTGTAACAATCCTTAAAAAACTTTTATGTGTGAAACACTGGCACCTTGCAAGCTCCATTTTATGTATTCCTTTCACAGACTTAGCTGCACAATGCTAAGAGATAAGTCCATACAATGCACCTGCTACTCCCACCATAAAATAACACATTTTTGAAAAGGACAGACAGTTTGTCCATATAATTTGAACATTAACAAACTCAGGTTGGACATAGCAGGGACCTTACACACAGGGTGCAACTATCTTTTCAGCCATCTGAGTAGTCATGAAGATTTACAAGGTATTTCCAGGGAAAAAGACCTTCAGCAGCTCTCACTGATCCTGCTCCTTCCATCTCTGCCCATTTATTTGTCAAAAGCACATCAAAACTCCAACCACATCAAATTTTGCAGTCAGCACCTTCAGTCAGGTTTCTGTATACTTCCAGATGCTGCATTTCAATATCAAGGAGTCAAACAGCATCCCTGAGGCTTTTTGCTTGGCTTTATTCACAAGCTGCTTTAACTGGGCTGATCAGAGAGGAGACATTTACATTGAGAACTCTGAGGTCTCATTCAAATTGAGATGGCTCCTCACACCAACCAAACGAGCAGGAAGGATTTATTTGCACTGCAAAGTCAGGACCTTTTCTCCTTCAGTACAGATAACATGAATTTATCAGAAACTTCCTCTAAGGCTGAAATCCCAAAGAACTTAACTGAAGTAATATTGGTGTCTAGTTTCTGTTGTCCAGCATGTAAAATCAGCATTAAACAAACAGGTTGTGCCAGAAGACAGGCCAGGGCTAAGCTGAGCAGTGCATTGTAAGCTGCTGCTACTGATGAGCTGTGCCCAGAGCCAGTGGTACAAAGCTCAGACACAGACACACACTGCTGTACCTGCAGATCCCTCCAGAGAGTTACTTGTCTTTCTAGCCTCTCATTATCATGACTACTAATCATCTACTAGATTAACCAATTTAACAAACAATAAGCTTCTTTCTTACAAGGTATGAATTTTACAATCAAGACTTGGTTCAAGCAGCGGGACATGCCCAATAACTGGGAGGTATCTTCAAGGGCAAGAGAAGAGAGAGCTCAGCAGCAAGGAAGTGGACATTGAACCACATCAAGATGAGCAGGGAAGGCAGAGCAAAGGGGAAGAGGACAGAGGCAGAAGGGAATAAAGCGTTCGGAAGAAGAGTGTTCATTTTAGTTTGCAACTGTGACTTGTGGGACTTTTGCCTTTTTTACCCCATTAGAACTATCATCAGCAAGATAATTTAAAATAACCACATTCCTGATGCAACTATCCCTGAACATTTCTAGCTGGACAACTGGGTAGTCATCTCATGGTATGAACCAATTACTACTACAAGCCACTCACTTTCTCCAGAAACAATGAAAAAGTACCCAAAACTAAAGCCAAAGAAAAACACAAGAAAATAGAATGAGTAACTCAGCAGTTTCATATCTGTAATCAAACTAAACTCATAATTTGGTTGAAGGCCATGCAACGTTTGAGTGTAGAGAAAGAAAACTCTTTAGCTGTCTACAGGACAGAAACACTAAGCCCAGAATAAGAAATCATCTTCTTGTAAGGATCATGTTTGCCTTCTAAGACCCTTATCCCATCCGCATATATATGTACTTAAGTTTATTCAGCTAAAAAATTTCCTGGCGTATTTTTAAGTTTTCCTACTGGAAACTATTTATTTTATCCACTTGCCATCTCTTATCTTGCAGACTTTAGCAAATGCTGTAAACATAAAAGACAGTTTCTGTTACACCTGCTCTTCAGGAGACAGACTGCATGCCATCACTGTGCTAAAAAGACCTTGGAGCCTCAGCCTTTGTAACAGTAGTGGGATTTCATGAAAAAGCAGGCCCAGGGACTGGACAGCCAAATTATTTCTGAAGCATTTTCTCATTCCGTTTTAATAAAGGTACAGTTGGTACAAGCAACGCTTGGATTCACTGTAGCAAGGAAGCTCATTGAAAAATGAATCAATTAAGTGAATAAATAAGACCAGACTACCATAAATCCTGTACAGGTATAGATGAAGAGAAGAACCCTGGCACAGACGGGGAGCAAGTGAGCTATACAATCAGCTTAGAGCAAAATGGATCTTAGTGAACAAAGTAATAAAGGTCAGTAACATGCATCACATGTACACTAGAACATAATTCGAGCAATGGATTAAAGTAAAAAATAGTAAGTTGTTTTGCAAACTAATTGCATCCTCTGTTAGTAAGGCTTGTGTGAGCATCTACAGAGCTTCTCTTGAAAAGTGATGAACTCTGGATTTCAGGATTGTGAGATGAACAGACCTTCTTTGCAGTCAAGGAAGGTGCTAAAAGATATAAGAAGTCTAAGTATGAAAAACAAAGAAAATTAATTGGTAGAAAGAGAGGAAGAAACCTAAAATAATTCTCTCTCACGGGGAAAAGTATTCACCATACATTACAATTGCCAGTCAGCAACTGACTTAGGCCAACTCCAGGCTAAGTACCACTGTTGCCCTCAAGGTTTCATGGAGAATATGGAGATACAGAAAAAGGAATGAGCACACATGGTTATGCAACAAGTCTTCTTTAGTTCCACTACTCCTGGAAAAATGACTGCTTAGGAAATTAGCTAGTCAAACTTCACCATGAATTATATTTCTGAGAATGCCTCTTCTCAAGTCCTAACAGCACTACTATTCAATTCTATAACCAGCCAACATTACATCAAAAAGCTTTTTTAAAAACTAGTGAGCCTGTCCAGCACATCAAGAACAGCTTAGGCACACACAGGTTAAGTCTTTATTATGGTACACTGTCCCACACATGTATCACAGATCTCTGTGTTTGTCCTGCTCATGAAAGCTAGTGTCTGCTGAACATGTGGCACAGAAATGGCTACATTTCAGCTGTGGATCCAGGCTTTATTTCTTGTCCCATGAATGATGCACAGTCATCAAAATGGAAAGGAAAATATCTTTATTCATTCTCACTAGCATAACTAGTTTGCAATCTGGCAGTTGACTTCTGTTTTCAGTCCTGGCTTTCTCCTTTATCATTGTTCGAGGCTATTCCTTCTCTCACACATTTAACTGAAGAGTTTGGAAACGCCTTCTTTCCTTCCCCCAGTAAAATTCTTCACCTCCTACTGCTTACTCATACCACTGTATCCTACTCACCCTAGTACCCCAGATGATTTGTGTAGCAACAAACTGTTAGCCAAGAGCACAATCCACAGAGGACAACCCAAGAGAAAGACCCTATTGACACACATTACAATTCTCTTTCTTTACATTTATGGAACAGTATTATTAAAAGGCTCTTTCTTGCTTTTACTAGATTATTTGAAGACATGAAAATCAACTCAACTAAAATCCTTTCGGGGGGAAGAAAATAAAACCAAAAAAAAAAGCCACAAAGGGCAGAGAGCAAATGAGTGGGGCAATGGAGGGAAGTAATGACCTGAATGTTCAGCTACCAAAGTCCCACATTATACAGAGATGGATAGGGCTGCACTAAAGACAGGCTAAAACCCACACCAAACATCTTCCTCATACCCCTTTTACTGGACAGTTACAAATTCACGCAAGCCTCTTAGATCCTGTAGTTGAACACAGAGTTCATTTCAGCCCAAATTTCATGCCCTGCACACCTGCTTGCTTCATCTAGGAGCAGAACATAGTAGGGTGAATCCTTGCTGTTTTGAGTAATGACCTGCCCTTTAAGGCCAAGGTTAGCTGATGCTTCACAGAGAACATACAGCTATGGACAGCAACTCCCTCACTCTTCTGCCACAGGACACTTCCAGAGAAGACCTATGGTCTAGCCTGGTATCCCAAAATTGCAAAAACACATTGTTGCAAAAAAATGGTAATGAAATAACATGAACATAAGACCAAAGGCTGACGTTCAGACCTTATGCCTCACTGTCCTCTGCGCACCTCCAGCACTGGTCTTATCCATCTCCTCTGCTGTGACCCAGTGTAATTGTTTCAGCTCGAGAGCCAAGAAGAGAAGTGTCTCTCAGTCCTGCTTCTAACTGGCAGCTCTTTCCAAGCCATATGTCAGAGTCCCTCTAGCTACAAAGTCCTTAGAAATTACAGAAGAAAACAAAAACACTGATGGAAGCATGTGCTATTTTTGAGTCATAGGGTTTGTTACTTCTTTGCTCCATAGGCAAGTAAATGTGCTAAAACAACATCTATTAGATCAGGTTCCCTGGAAACTTAAGATATGGAGACATCTAGTCTGAGCTTGAAGTGGGTGTAAGACTAAGACAAAGTTGAATAACTTTTAACCTGTCAAAAGAGTTGTACTTTTGGGCACACCCTGGAACAGGATGATAGGTGCCTACACTAAAAGCTGCTTCAAAGCTGTCCTTTGGGCAATCCTGAACTCGCTTTAACATTCTTAGCAGAGTTGGCATAGCACATCTATGAGCTCACCAGGTCTCTGAGGAAACCCAGGGAGTTGCTAGGCACTGAAGGCTTTCCACACAGGTACATCTCATTGCTGAAATTCAGAGGATCACTTTGGTGGAAGTTTGTTACAAGCTGCAAGTAACTTCAGTCCTGCAGCAATTAACCTTGGTGCCACCCCCCAGAATGCCCTAACCCATTTCCAGTCTTAATCCCCTTGAGGATTACCAAGAGGTCAGGCCAGCTATTGTCATTGTATGTCAGCAAGGCTCCACTTCTTAGTAAAAAATATTATCCTGTATGAAGATCCAGGGTCTCAATAGCATGAGCCCACTACAGAAGAGCCACAGGAGACTGGAAGCTTACATAAACTTCCAGGTGAAGACCTGCAACAAATGTACGTGTGCACTTTCCAAAGCCTCTACCGAGCAAGAAAGGTGTTAGACCAAAATTCATTCAACACATGAAAGAACTCCACGATATAATTAGCACCTCTTTTGCTCAGGAATCTCAAAGACACCACAGGTCAGAGCTGTAAGGCATTTGACAGAGCTGTGTGGGATCACCTGCATGCATAAATCATCTGGTGGGTGCTGTCAGTCTCCCACTTTCCTGTGCAATAAACACTCAGGGGGGAAGAAATCACCATTTCTCTCTCTTCCCCTTTACCTTTGCTGCACAAGAGCAAAATGAAAAAAAAAAATTCAGAACACTGATGCAGAGATCAAAAGCCTTTTTCTACTGGCTCTGACCTAGTTCTTTCATTCTTACTAGAAGGAAAAAACCCACTTAAAGGAACACTGTCAAAACTGTTAGGTCTAAAAATAGACTTACCTTGGCAGTGCTCCCATCTAAATGGGCTAATATTTAGGAGTGCAAACTCACTTTACTCATACACACACCAATCCTTTCATCGATCTGGAAGCACTGGCACTTTGTAGCCCAAAGTACCTCCCAGTCCACATAATCTCTTTTTGGACATTAAGAATGTATCATACATAACTGGCAAGAAACTGTAGTATTCTCCAAGTACCTACTTCATATTTGCAAGTCCATAGCTGTCAGCTATCCCAGTAAACAATTTTGGTTATTTTCCTTATGTAAACTGATAGACATGTGCTGCCATAACTAGACTCCAGCACTCCATGCTAAGACAGGAATAAAATAATCAAATTCGAGGCAGATTTCAACAATTTGTTGGACAAAATGAACAAATTTTTCAAAGATTCTCCACAAAGCATAAGGTACAAAATATTTTCACCTTAGCCACACAGAGCATTTCTGAAAGCAGAAACAAAAACTCTCTGGGTTTGTGGCTGAAGCTGCCAAACAGGCAATAGCCTGTTTCAATAGCCATGTGGAGCTGGTGGGGCAGCAGGTGTTGGCTCCAGCCAGGAACTCCCATGCTCCAGAATCCATGGCTCCCTTGTGCCCCAGGGACCTTTCCACTCCCTGCCAGCTGCGTCCCAAAGTCAGCCACTTACTTGCAAGTTTGCACAAGAAGCTAGTTGGCCCAACCATTCAAAAGCCTTGCTACACTCCATAAAAAATTCTGAAAACCCTGGCAGCCTATCCTAGCCAAGCTCCCAGCTTGGCTACGACAGAGACTGGAAAGCCAGACAACCTCAGCTTAAAACACATTTTCAGGGCCTTCCTTATTTACAAGTTTCCAGAGCCGATATACAACAGGTTATGCTCTCAAGATCCCAGGCTGAAAACCAGGAAAACATTTTTTCCAATGAGAACAAACAAATCAAGCAGAAAAATAAAAAACTCCAACCGTCTGCACTTCCTGAGTTCAAGACATTTTGAGTTCAGCAAATTGCCGTTCTTCTACAAAACTATCTATTTAGAAGATTTAATGGCAACTTTACTTTTGACTTTAGTAACATCTGTGCACTGTGGTGATCAGGACCATGAGGAACAAGTAACCTCTGAGCTTGCCAAACAGAAGCAGAAATGCCACATGTTCCCTGCCAAAAGTCACAGTTCAGGAGCAGAACACAGGGCTTCAATGCAGCAGAAGATGCATTACGATGCTTTTAAGCACAGTCATACAAAGAAAAATAGTTCCAACAGAAAACAATGGATAATAAAAAGCCTGAAATGTGCATGTACTACGGTCACACAAAGTAGCTCACACAGCCACACAGCTACCTGTGCTGAAACAGTCATATTCCTGTGTGTGAGTGCCACAGAATTATGCAAAGGCAAGAGAGATGAGGGAGAAAAACCCAAAATGGGGACAAGAAAGCATGTTCTGAGACACCACGGCAAGATGCATCCTAAGGGAAGGAATGGGAAGGAGTTAAAGAAAAAAATCCCTTCTCAGGAGTAGGGAAAGGCACCGCTTCCCAAAGCTTTAGCAGAGCTTTCCTTCATTAATATTTACAAAGCTTTTAGAGATTCTCAGATGGAAGGCACTGCAGATACGACAGGAATTATTACAGACCTGAAAAGATCTAGCAAACAGACTGAGAAGGACTTCAAGCAAATACAGGAAGATGACATTAGTAAGCACACTGAAATAGGGGTTGCTGCTGGCATATGAACCATCTGGTGCATGACAGTCCACTTCATTTACTTACTTACCCACTACTGGGCACGCATGCCCAGTTCTTGTCACTATGCTTTTGCCACCAAAGAAGTACGTCCTTTATTTAGGACCACTACCATCCTTCTTTGTACCATTCCACTCTTCAAATCTGCCATTCAGCAAAGCAGCCTGTGCATTAGAAATCTGTTTGCCTCATGGGGAGGCTTACTACGAACAACTTGGGATGTAGGCAGACATCTTTTGAGACACAGTGGTTCTGTTTATCTTTATTTGAATTTGCATAGGAATCTGTTTTTCAAGGAGGTTAAACTCCACACTTCCTTCAGGAAGCCCAAGGTTTTGCTAGATTATCTTTTGCGCTCCTCACTTGGGCACTCAGCTTCAGCATGATTTTCAGCAATAAAGCAAGTTCTTCTGAGGGAACTGTAGATCTCAGCATAACTGAGAAACAAAGTTCACGGTAGTCTCAAGAGGAACACCCCAAAAATACTGACATAGTCCAAATAAAGCACAGGAAAAGGGGTCATGTGGCTGGTTTACACACTGTGGATTTCTTAAACTTTCCCAAGGGCACTAAATAAAGCAAGGTGAGGCACAAAACCCAGGACTATGAATGCCTCGCTCTAAAGCACTAGAAAACCTGGTGAATTTTGGAAGAAGATAGCAGGAAAGCAGATTTGCTTTTTCCCATACACCTCGCTACGTTTCTTCTCAACTTCCCGAAAGCCCCATGGAAAGGGAACACGCAGCCAATGTCAGACGGCTGCAAGAGCCCAGCATCTATCGGAAGACCTCAGCAAAGCATCCGCCTTTCCAGGTCTTGGCAGGCATCGCCTCAGTTACCGGGTCCTGCCCCAGGAGCCGGGCACCTCACCGCTCCCGGCTGCCGGGACCTGAGCACCTCGGCCCTGTCCATCCTTCCGAGGGAAGGAGGGGCCGAGCACAGCCCTGCGCTCCCGCGGGGCACGGCCGGGGGCTGCCGGAGCTCCGCGGGCATCGCGGCCTCGGGGCGCTTCGGGGACCTGAGCGGCAGCGAGGGACGGCGGCGCCCGCGGGAACCGACGGGCGGCGGGGCGGGGGAGGCGCCCG
>VXBA01001784.1:714132-749996 GCA_013399895.1 Serilophus lunatus | reverse complement strand
GGGACCCCGGGGGCGGCTGGCAGGGGACGCGGAGCCCTTACCTTCCACCGCCATCCTCCCGGCCTCGCATAGTGCGCCGGCCGCCGACCCGGCCCCGGCGGCGCTGCCCCGGCCGCCCCCCCGCCCGCGCGGGCTCCGCTCATCTGCAGCCGCGGCGATCAACCTGCAGCGCTCGCTGACAGCGGGCGGGGCCGCGCCGCGGATCCCTGGGAAACGTAGTCCCGGGAAACGGGCGCCCGGCCAGGCGCCGGCGTCTCCCCCCGCCGGGCAGGGGGGGCAGCACGGGGCGGGCGGAGGGAGGGCCCGGGACCCCCGTGAGGAGCGTGTGGGAGAGGGGCTGCGCGGGCACCCTGCCCCAGGAAACTTCATTTCACCCTCGGGGGTGTTTCTCTCCAGGACTTCAGTCACCTCAGACACCCAGTCCCTGCTTCCAGGGGCTGTGATAACCCGCCCTGTCGCCGCCGCACTCCCTCGCCGGCCGGCGTTGTTTGTCCGCAGGGAAGGAGAAAGGCACACACAGAGGCCCGGGAGCTGCCAGTCAGCACCTCACCTCGGAGCGAGGCCCTCGGTCTTTCTCCATTCTCCGTCTTCATCTTGTCTAACTCTGACAGGTCGTCCAACAAATCCAGAAAACGAAGGAGATTAGGGGCACAGGTGTGGGAGCCTTTCCTTCAGATCCCCGCAAATTTTTGTTAAACAGTTTGGCACCCTCGAGATCTGTCCTGAAACACTGGCTTTTTGAAAAACAGCTACGGGCTTTTACTCTCTCAGTTTCATTTTGAAATATCAAAAAGGTTCTTAAGATTTTTCAAAAGTAGCAATATTTTAATTTGAAATGTATCAGCAAGTATTAACCTGCTCAGAAAGAGTCTATGAATTGCATTACTCACCAAACGTACACCCTTACTAGTATCAAGAAGATAACAGCAAAGAGGCTGGAGTATACAAGAGCAACCACAGATAGGGCATGAAAGCATTGTGGCATGTTCTTTTTGTTTATTAGCAGTGGCCATTGCATCTAATAAGTGTTATTTTTGCAAAAACAAATCTCCACGAGTTCAAATTAGAGCTCAAAAATATACAGTTTTCAAGTGAATATGGTACATAAAGCCCAGAAATTCTGACATTCTTGAAATATCTAAAGTAATTAAAAATTGAGTCTTTGTTATTTATTTTATAAAAGAAAACCAGAGCCTATAGGCAATGGCCTTAAAGCCTAAGTCTTTCTTCAGTCCTTCTATTAACCAACTTTGCCCTGAAGACCTGACTTGTTCTTTGCTCTCATAAGCACTTGAACTCTTACCCTTTATGTTGTTCATGAGTCAAGACACAAGCTTCCTGGAGCAGCAGCCTTGTCATTCACGTGTCTGTGAAGTGGTAGGCACACTCACAGTGCATTGTAAGTAATAACAGTTGAGAGGATATGCCTGGTACTCCCAAGTGCAGAACATCTCATGATCCCATATGCTGGGAGAAATGGCCTGATCTTCACATACTTTCTGTCAAGAAAATAGAATGTTACAGGATTTGTGTAACACACACATACAGCCTTCATAATAAGCTTCTGTGATTTTGATGACATTTTCTATTAATCTTATGTATTCAAATATTAATAATTTATTTGACTGTGAGAATATTTGGAGGTATGTTACGAGTAATTACCTGCCTAATACATATGTGAAGCAGTGCTTTCTTTGTCAGAAAGAATTGGAAGCCATAGAGGGAATAAATGAAAGCTGAAAGTTCAGGTGACATGGGCATAGAGAGCTGGAATCTGTCCCCATTAGTATGCTGAATTTCTGACTGATAACTGCGTTTCAGCTATGGGCCTGGGGACATCCCCAGTGAATACATTTTTACTAAGCCCTTTAAACAGCCCTGTAGTTTTTAATTACAACTCTGTGCCTGCTGAAGAACAGCAAAATTATGTCTGTGGCTAGATAGCAAATAAGGCATGACAGATGTTAAAAGGTATAGTGTTTGATAACTAGTGCTACATGATAGCTAGTAAAACCTAATATTTAACAGTATCTAAAACCATTAGAAACTTACCAAATTCTGGTCAAAACCAGACAAATTGCAACTTACTGTACATCACTCATTAGAGAAAAAAGGCTGTGAATTGATTCAATTAATCTATGGTAAAGTACTGTTTTGAGAAAAGCTTTCCAAAACATCAATGAGAGTGAGCTAACTTCCCTAAAACACCCTGCTAAATTATAGAGTAGAAAAAGATTGGCTTCTTCTGCTCAGAAAGAGCTCTCTCTTGCTTTCTCTGCCTTGTTTTCTTGCTTCTCTTTTTACCTTGCCTCTCTCCAAACAGGTTTCTTCTAAACTTTCTCATAAAATTGTAGCAAACTCCCTTTAAACAGACATGGTTTGTCACAGCCAAAGTCCCTTTGCTGTGTACTTTGCCTTAGGTCACCAGATGAAATAGGCAATACTGACCAGAGGCTCCTTAGACATGTCAATTATTTCTGAATAGGACTTCTGCCAGCCAACAGCATTGCTCTACTACAAGAGTTCTGAAGTCTAAACAAGATATTAGACTTGCACATTACACTATCATCCATCATGATTTTTCTCTTTTTATTCTCCTTTCACCTTACAGAAATTCAAAAATAATTAAGCTTTAAGCAACCCCTTGTGTTACTAAGTCCTTTCTGTAATACAGTGGAATTCTCACTCATCTTCATCTGATGATATTGTTAATGAAGTACTTCTGCCATATCATGTGTGCGATGCAAGATTTTCAAACATAATTAATTTTCTTGAGTGCCCAAACACATGTACAGAGGCAGCTTTCAGGGACAGGTCAAGAAATAGCTGAAAACCTTTGATTTCAGGTAAGGCACCACATGTCTCTAGCAGTGAACAGCAGCACAGCCGTGACTGAACATTTTTGGCTATGATTCACTTAGCTGAGTGGGCCTGAACTCTGATGGTGGGATTAAAACCTTTCAAAATTTGTCACCACCCTCAAGCGTCACAGAAACCACCCTGTCACAGGATCATACCACCTGGACTCTTACATTGCCTTGCATATTCCTGGGAAAGAATATGTGGAAATGGACACATGTGCTTAGGACTATACAGACTTGATACTGATGGGGAAGGAGAAGTGGGGCTTTCCACTTCAGTACCTCTGCCAGTACCAAGGACTGGAAGAGAAGAAGGGAAGGACTGTGTAGCGATTCAGACTCAGTGCATGCCCTAGGTCATGAGCTGCACTTATTTGGTCATGAAAAACAAGGAAGTTTCAGCAGAAACACTACAGTGTGGGAAGTAGGTGGAAATACAGGTGTGGAAGTGTAAAGTAGAGAATTCTCTTCCAATTCTCTTCCCTTTGTCAGAGTCATCTACACGGCTGGAAAAACAGCCTGAGGAATACTGGGTGCCAGATCTGAAGTGAAAGGAGGAGGGGGTGGAATTTCTGTGCATTCTCTCTCTTTTTTTTTTCCCTAGGAGGTGGCATTTCCTAAGAAACGTGCTGAATCTCATGCAAATACCTGAACGGCACAGAAGGAAATGCTGGGTGCATTGCTGAACCTTTTTTTTTTTATTTTTTTAATATAAAAAGGAGCTTTTTAACACAGCTAAGCATATACTGAGAAAATGGGAGAAACAGTTTCACTGTAAGCCCCATGCTCTGATCCATGGAAACAGAATCTTATGCTAGCGTGATACAACCTTACCACCATGTTATGGGTTAAATTCCTTTTGGTGAAATTTTTCCATTACTACCATGAGATGCTGGCAAAACAGTGGAAGAGAAAATGTAACCCACCAAGCTGAGTGCAGAATACCTTTGCAAGAGTGAGGTGGAAGACTTCATCGTTTTCTGCCTGAGAGCTAATGGCCCCTGGTCAATGGGTGACAAGGAAATTTCCTATTCTAGGATGAATGTGCAAGGAAAGGGGGGCAACACTGTTGAGCGCCGAGGACAGGAGGGTTGGGAGAGTATGGAGTATGCCTGCCTCTTCTCCCACCCAACGCTGGACAATAAAAACTGTGGGTGACCAGCCCGGCTGGCTGGTTTTCAGGAGCAACCCCTGGGAGAGGGCCCTGGCACTGCCTTGCTGGTGCTGTTTCTCCCGGCGCCCTCCCTTTTGCGCTGGCACAGTGGAGAGGTTCCGACTGCTGCCCTGTGGCCAAATCAACTCTGCTGCTGTCGCTGCCTGGCCCAGCCCAGCCCAGTTCCCGTGTCCAGGTGGGCTCTGCAGCAACCTCAGAGAGGAGAGGGAGCCCTGCCTGCACCGGTCCCTGCTCGGAGCCAGCCCGTCTGTCCCTCCCCATCCCTGCTGTTCCTGAATCAGACAAGTGACTTGCCCGTCTCAGCAGCAAAACCAGGACAACCCTCTGTGTGTGTTGTGAGCCTGCAGGACCTGTCTGTTTCCTCCAAAGCTGTGACCACACCGAGGAAAAATACATGGAGAGGAGGGGGGCAGTGTTTGTTGGGGTGATATTTCTTGTTACTGTTGTGTTACTGTTTGTTCCTTTTTTTTTTTTCTGTTCTCTACATATTTTAGTAAAGAATTGTTACTTCCTTTTTCTACATTTTTGGCTTAAAGCCTTTTGATTTGAAGGGTATAGAAAAGTGGAGGAGGAGTTTCTTTCCACTCCGGGAAGGGTCCCACCTTCCCAGATAGATATTGTCTTAACCTTAAATGCATCCCAAAGTGAACCTAGATATGATATGTGTTAAAGTGCAAACACTAGTATTCAGAAACAGTCTTCTGGTGTCTGAGAATGACTTCAGATGAGCTATTAGGCAAAGAGGTTGTAGTCTGCAGGAAAATAGATCAACATGTTTAAAAAAATGTAATATAATTTTAACAGTGTCACTAAGGCACTGAAATGGATGTTTTAATAATGTCATTGTCTAATTATATAATTAATATTTTTTGTCCATACTGTTGCTGAAATATACTTTGAGTATTTTTTATCTCACACACCTACATTTCCTTATTGTCAAATATGTTTTGCATGACAATCCATAATACTACAGAAAGTGCATTTGGGGGTCTGTATGAGACTTAGTAACAATCACAGGATGTCTGCAAGGTGTATTTTATCATAACTGTAGCAATTTTTGGTGTTTAATTATGTTTTTTCAGTCTTTGATTTATTTTTTAAAGAAAAAAGCTGATTCTTAAATAACCATATCCTCTGCTCTTAATTTAAAGGAACAAATGGAATTTGAGTGTTAAAATACTCAGATAGATTTTATTATATTTCATATGGTAGCAAATCAAGGAAGGAAAGTAGATGGATTAATATGATCCATATATGTCTGAGGCAGAGAGCAGTGTATATAGATGACATTCCTGTTGTAAGTGTGAGGTTAATTCCACTCTCCAGTGTCTTATGCACAGAGGATAGTATTGATTTTTGCCATCATTGAATGTTTTGATGGGTTATTTCATTCATTACTTTGTGATAAACTATAGAGAAATTTTATGCAAATGTGGAAGTATGCCACACATTTTCCCAAAGCAAGATTGTGACAATTTGCCCAGTGTAAGTGTAGAAGACCCTTTCCCCGAGATTACTTCGAGGAATTTTAGGGCTTACTTCTCTTAGGAAGTCTCTCCAGCCTGGAAGAGGCATTTTTCCCACAGATAAGTCAAATGGTTTTTTGCCACTGCATTTCAGAGAGGCTCTTCCTGCTATTGGAAGCTTCTTGCAGACAGGTTTCAAGGCCCCCACACAGCAGGGGGAGCCAGGGACAATAAAAGCCTCGAGAACAAGAGAGATGTGTCTTTTTCCCAAGGCCTGGTAATTGTAACTGTTAGGTTCAACATTCTTTGGTGTTCTTGCCCTTGGAAATAAATTTTCTGAAATCCTTCCACTCCTGGTTTTTTTGGGGGATACCTGTGTTATCTTTCCTTCACTCCCAGCAGTACAGTCCAAAACCACCAATGGGGCTGCAGGCAGAGACCACAGCTGTGGCTGCCTTGGATGACAGTTTTTTGTCAGGCTTTTCCAGTCATGTGTGGAGGGAGGTTGGGAGAAACCAGGCATAGACTGAAAAAAGAGAGATTTAAGCTGTGTATAAGGAAGGCCTTTTTAACCCGAGGGACAGTCATGGATCAGAGCAAGTTGGTCCTCAGAGAAGTTTTGCAGTCACCATCCTTGGTGATTTCCAGACTCCCACTGGATGAAGCCCTAAGCAACCCGTTCTGATCTTGCACCCGGCCCTGCTTGGAGCAAGAGGTTGAGCTAGAAATCTCCTTAGGTCACTTCCACCCAATTCATCCTGTGATCTCATGAACGCTTTTAGCTACCCTAGACCAGCACAACTATGTATAGTGGTGCATTACCTTCATGCTGACTACTGCTATCATTAACCTTCCTTTCTACTGAAACATAACCCAGCACAAAGGCCTGTTGAGTGTTATGCTCATCAGTTACTTACTGTCATTCACAGTGTGGTAAGCACAAGGAATTGTGCAGTATGAAGTGGGAACAAGCCAGCGAGATTAGTGTCGCTGCTACAGAAACTGGCTTTTTCAACGATAGCTTCAGATGAGTTAGTACTGGAGATCTGAGAGCACTGAATGAGATTTGTGGTTTCCTGAAAAATGCTTGTATCCCTTTTCTGCAGAGAAAAGCAACACATTGAGTGCCTCTCTTGCCCCATGGCTGGATGGTGTGAATCACTGAGCCCTACTGCATAAGCATTCTTCATAGAAAATGAAAGAATCATACCTAATAGAGGGTATGTATGTAAACAGAACTAGAGAAGCAGTCTACTATAGCAGGTCCATGTGATCAGTTGGCAAATAGTTGAGTAACTTCTTCAAACAGTTCTATCTCCTGCTTTTGTTTGCTGAACTGCAACTTGATACGGGCTGGAACAATTCAGTGCTCTCAGTAACCTGCAAGCACTGAATTACGGCGTGATTGGGGCTGGAAGGCAGCTCTAAGATTCATTTAGCCTAACCTCATGCTAAGAGCAGGTTGCTCAGGGTCATGTCTGTTCAGGTTTGAATTTTGCCAAGGGTGGAGACTCCACAGCCTTTCTGAGCAGCTGCGAAGTTTGATCACTTCTCAGTTTCTTTTTCCATTTAAATGTAATTTTCTGTATTTCAGTTTGTGGCTATCACCTTGTTTCTTTTCACTGCTGAGAAGAATCTGTCTCCATCTTCTCCTCACTGTTATTGTTTTAATCCTAGTTTTTAATTTATTTTTTCCCCTCATCCCCACTGCAGTGAATTTTGGGTAGGGGCCGTGGCAGCACGTTCTTATTCCTCTGGGCCCTCTGGCAGGGTGGGGCTGGCAGTGATGGCGGTGCCACAGTAGCAGCTGGCCCTGGGGGTGTTTCTGATGGCACACAGCTGATGACAGGTTTGTGGACCAGAACTCACTCTCTCTCTCCACACAGGACTTGGGGGGGCAGTGTGGCTTCACCTGCGGCATCTCTGCAATAGCCCTGTGGCCGTCCACCTGAGCCCAGCTCAGATCCCTTGGAGGGAGATGCCATCCACATAGGTTTTCTTCCCTCTTTCCACCTGGATAGTCGGTGAGAATGCAACTGCCCGTGACACTGCCAGACTGCACCTCGCTAATTCCATGGCCACCATTGTTCCATGACTGCAGAACTCCCTCACTGGCCTCTCAGCCCCCTTCATCTCTTAGAGGAGTGTTGGTGTTTTCTTCTGCTGGATGGAGAGTTAAAATTGACCCAAGCAGGGAGGGTGTTTCTTTTTGTTTCATTATAAGTTTTCGTTTGTTCTTGAGTTATTGTTTTGTTATGTCCAGGTTCCTCTGAATGGCAGCACAACCATCCAGTGTATCAGACACTCCTCCCACTTTTAGATTATCAACACATTTAGAGAAGATGCACACTCTTCCCTCATTTCAGTTCATTAATGAAGATGACAGAAGAATATTGGCCCCAGTATTAACCTCTGGAGTAGGTCACTAATGTCTGGCTTCCAGATGGACTTTGTGTGCTGATCATAACCCTTAGAGCTTAGCATATCAACCAGTTTTAATCCACCTCACCAAATACTTATCTAGTCTGTACTTTATCAGCTTTCCAAAAACAGTGTTATTGAACATACAGTTGAAAGCCAGTCATTTCATCATAGGAGGCTGTTGTGTTAGTCAGGCTTGATTTTCCCTGTATAAATCCATTTTTGACAATGTATTACACTCCAAGGTCATTCCTGTCCAAAACATGGGAATTGGTTTCCAGGGTTAGTTCCATTTTCACAGGATCAACTGACCTCTCTAGTTCTCCAGATTTTCCTTGCCCTTCTTGGAGGAAGGAGCTACATTTGACCTCTTCTGGTCATCAGGAATCTTCCCAAACTGCCATGAGCTTTGAAAAATAATTGAGTTGTCTTGCAATGCTGTCAGCCATCTCCCTCAACACTTGTTGAGTGAAACCCATCAAGTCCTGTAGTTCCATATGTATCCAGTTTGTGTATATATTCCCTAATGTAATCCTCATCCAGACAAGTTTGTCTTCCTTGCTGTCTTCCTTGACTTTCTCACTGCTCTCGGGGGCCTAGGAGTCCTGAAGTCTGGTCTTACCAGTAAAGATGAAGTGAAAAAGACACTGAGTACCTAGGCTTTTTTGATGTCATTTGTCACTAGAGCCTGTTGCCCATTCAGCAGTGGGCTGATATTTTTCCCCATTCTTCCTACTAACATACATGTAGAGCTCTTCTTGTTGCTCTTCCTGTCTGTCAGCAGGTACATCCCCAGGTGGGCCTTGGTATTTGTAGCACCATGCTTGGACAGTGTCTCCTGGTTGTAAAAATTTTCTTCTCTGCTGTTTTGAGGATCCTGGACCGGGTCTGCTGTGGAACTAAGTCAATTCTGCTTATATAAGGTCTTTATTTTGGTAATTCTATGCTCTGTTTTACTGGTTGAGCATTCAAACCACTTCTGCTACACTCACATTAGACATTGACTAGTATGTGTACTGATGTTTGTGTTGTGAAGTTTTAGTGGGGTCGTATTTGGGTAACACACATGCAGTCTTCCTGATGGGCAGCTGCAAACTTTTACACTTAAGCAAAACAGATTTTTAATTCATATTTGTAGCTTTTGTTACAGATGTAAATAACTTCTGAGAAATAAACTTTTAGGTAGCATCATCATAGGTCTTCTGGGTCTCCCTGTCAAGAAATACATGAACCTGTGCAGTGTGCAACATGTGCAGCTGTACAGAGCCTGCCTAGAACATGATCTGTGTATGCCAAATAGGGCTACCACATCCTGAGTATCCTGAGCATAGTGCACTTACAACCAGAACACATAAACTTTACAATCAGAGTGTTCATTTCACACTTCAGCAAAATTATTGGGCAAATGGAAAAGAGACATATCTATGTAATTCCTGATGTACGGAACCTCTAGCCATGAGGAATCTGAAAAACAGAGCTTGGGATCTAACCTTTAAAAACAGAGATGTCTGTCACTTAGCTTGATGCCAGTAGGAAGAAGCTATAAGTAATAACCAATACTGTGTCGACTTCAATGTAATAACATACCTAGTGTGATGGTCTGAATGTCAGAGCTGTCATGGTTTAGGCTGAAAACAGCACAGAGCTAAAAAAAATTACATGTCTCCTTCAAAGTTTTTTATGTGCTGAATTTGGATGGAAGCACTTGTGTTACTTCAGAAAATAGTAACTTGATAATGATCAGAGTTGATAATGTCTTACCATGATGACCTTTACCTGCTTATGAATGACTTAGAACAGTGTTGAAAAATTGAAGTGGTTGGCAGTGATTTGTGAGCATTTATTAAGGCAAATCAGATAATTCCATTTAACATCACAGATGGCTTGTATTTTCTAAAGTGCTTTTACTTCAGTGCAATAAGATGACTCAGAAGATCACTGGGACATTATGACCCTGATTTTTCATTGCCTCACTCTTCATATAGTGAAATTCCCAGTGCAAAGGAGGTGTAGGTCCAGTATTGAAAAATTTTATCCTTTAACTGTGCAAAAATCGACTGCTAGGAGCAATGCAAAGCATCACAATCCTATCTTACGCTCATTCCTTTCTTATGCTACTTTTTCTTATCAGTGTTATATTTTGAGATCATTTGTACAGCCTTACTTTATGTTTTCTTTTGTACTTTATACACTTTCACTATCCAGAGAGCCAAGGGAATTTATAATATCCAACATAACATTAAACAGTCCCTGGCATCCTGGAAAGAATGCCCATTCCACATTCCTAAAAGTCTTCCAATTATTTCTGAACAAGCTATTTTGTTTTGCTTTTTAATAGAAAGGGAATTCCATGTGTATTCCAAGCACAAGAATTCAGAGCGCTGTTCCATATGGGCAAACATAACGTCTGCTATTCCTTGGCAGAGAAGCAGCAGCATAGGTCTGCTTCCTCTTGGCAGGGAACAGGAAGGGTAAGATTCTTCTCACTGAACTTTATCTATCAAAGCATCATGCACTCAATAAACTACATTTCCTGGAAGTCACCAAAGGAAGGAAAACCAGCATTTTTGAAGCTGCTTTTCTTCCTCTCTTCTGACAGCAGCAGTAGCTCTGATGACCAATGAGCTTAAACATGTATCTCATAGGGGACTAGGTTCACAGAGAGAAATCTTAGTTTCGCTGCCTACTCAATTTATTTTCGTTTGTCCTTGAGCGGAAATGGTCACAAATAGCAAGTGGATGTATACTTCTCTGGAGCCCTAGCCTTAAAACTAGGGTGATTTCCTAGGAAGCACTTTTTTGCCATGATTGGAACACATAACAGGTTAAGAGACAATGAGAACTACTGCTATTTGCAACAGCATCACAAAACTATAGTATTTCTACAGTGAGACACTGTTGCATGCCAAGAAATATCATTCCAGAAACAGCATTACTCAAAGAATAGGAAATCATCTCTCCTGGAGTGATGACAAAGAATTAATAGTTTCTCTCACTGACACTCACAGTGATCTCCAGTACAGGCTAACAATGGATTTTGCAGCTAGTACAGACCTCTACCGTGTAAGCTAAGGGACTAGAAGTAGTGACCAGAGGCAAGGTTGTGAATTACAAATGAACCACTGGGTATAAGCATGCACAGGTTTTGTCTATGCAAATTTATCGCTCAAGTTAATGTTGCAGTGGGGATACATCAACTGGAATGACAAGAAGTAATTAACGGTCTGTCCAGCCACTCTGCTAATCTAATCGCTCAGCACTGCTAATCAAATCACTCCAGTAGCTGGAGTGGTGTTTCCTGAATGCCAGTGTTCCCTAAAGCTAAGATAAGCACAAATGAAGTCATTCAGGTGTATTAAGTTAGTCTAATGATTGCAAATGAAGACAAGCTTTGGGAGTGCCAAATTCTCAGTTCCTAGTTTCTCACACCCACAAAGCATCATCATTCAGGAAAGTGAATGGAGAGGTTTTAGATTAGGTTGGAATAGGAGCACGAGGAGGGTCTAAGTGCAATACCTGGCATGGATCAGTTGACCCACAGCGCAGGAGAACAGCTGTTCACACTGGCTGACTTGGCTTTATGTGGGTCTTGCTGTCAGTACCAAGGGGAGGTCACAGGCTGATGGGGAGAAGTAAATAACACAAATAATGCCCTGTGATACATATTTTGCTATTCCAGCAGGAGAAAAGACCAGTCTGGGGAAGAGTCTATAGCTGTATGTCCAGCTTAGGCACTGCTGCTGCTCAAGCAGGAATTCGGATATAGAGGTGTTGATTTATGCGGGAGGAAGTGCACTTTTCTCATTGTCTCCAACAGCAGAAGCAAAACCATCAGCTCTCTGAGGCTCTTCTTAGCTGTCAGCCCATCTCTTTGGCCCCTTTTCAAGCTTACTGTGGCCAAAGAAACCTGCTGGCTCTCTGTGTGTCCCCGAAGTTTTATGAAGGTAAAAATGGTCTATTTGGGGACAGGGGAGGAGGTTTCTTCAGTGTTGTTAGTAAGAGAACGTGAAATTCTTCCATTCCCATCTGTATGACCATAAAACCTCCCACAATCCCTTGATATTTTGCTTCCTTAACCCAGCACTTTACAGTAACTGCAAACCCCCATTGCATTGCAAATTTGGACACCCCAAAATAAGTAATGAGTTATTTTGTGTTCATCCTGGGAAGTGGCTTTGCATGAGCTGCTGAGAAGCCTTGGGGAAAAGAAAAGAAAAAAGGAAAATTATGGAAGACAGCAGTGCTAAGCAGCATTGTAGGTTGAGTACATTACTTAAGTGCCCGTGCAGACACTGTGCAGCTGTACCAAATAGGGTGAAGGTGTCCCCGAGTACCCTGCTCTGATACTGCAATGGAAAAGCTCTGAAACATGCAGTAAGCCCGTAAATGCAAGTGATGTTTGTGACTGGTGTGTAGATGTTCCATCATAAATTCAGCTGTCTAAACACAAGTGCCTGGTACCTTTTGAGATTCTTTCAGTGAAATCTTTGACCATCCTTGGTGGACTTCTCCTCACAGTCTGGCTTCCTACAGAGCAGAAGGAGCTGTCTGACTGTCCTCTTGGGCCCTGGGGAGGAGGCTACACCCAGCAGTTGTGTATTTACCATTTGTTGTATCAGCTGCACAGAAATGCCTGACAAGAATAACAGAGAGCTGGGAACAGCTCAGCCATCTCTTCCTAAGCCTCGTGTGGAAGGTGCTTCCATAAGCCTTAAGCCTTGTCAGGCTGCACTCCACCAAGCACGCACTGCAGAGGAGCTGAGGGACATGCGCATCCCCATCATACACTTAGTGTGGACCGATGCATTCCATGAGGTCATGTGCCAGAAACAGGGGCACAGTTGTGATCCAAACTCAACCCTGGCAAATACTTTCCGAGTACAGGTGTGCAGATCAGGAACAAACTGCAGTTAGCCATGGGGATGCTCTTGGGTCAACTCATGCATTTGAGGGAATTGTAGCCTGAGCCAGAGCTACTGGTGGGACTTCTGAGGGCAGTAAGCAACTGTGCTCTGAGCCTAATGACTTTCATAGCATTATTTGTCCAAGATAACAGGCAAAAGTGATCTTTAACTTTGTGTCTTACAGGTGAGAAAACTGTGTTTTCTCGTAAGATTTCTACTGCAGGTTAAAGAAGGTAAATTTAATGACTTCATTATTTTTAGCAAGAAGAAAGCAAAGCACAATCTTTTAGTTATGCTTTTATTTTTCCACTTTATTGCCGTCTTTTTTCTAGTATGAACACTTCTGGTTTGCAAGCCTATAGCAGCAGAAATCTGAGTTATGTGACGGAAGTATAGATTCCACATATGACTTTTTCACCCTTTTCTCATATTAGAGTGAAAAGGTTTGCTAGTACACAGCAGCATTGTAAGGGATTTAATGTTTCTTTTACCTCTCTACTGCTCTGAAGGATCTTTTGGAAGAGGGTGTTTTTTTTTAATTGAGTGTGGAAACCATCTACTTTTAATGAGAACTCGCTGATACCTAATTGCTATCTGCCTCCTTCAGTTTCTTTCATAAGTCTGCTTCATTTTTCCTTTGTGCTCTGAACTGCGCCTCTGTTACTGCTGCAGTTTGAATTCCAAGTGAATTCTTGTCTTCATAATGTAACTTTTAAGTTCTTTATTCTGTATTTCGCCTCTGCCTATTCCAAAACTACACTAAAACTGAGTTAAATACTTACTAGCTGCAGAATGTTTCATACCACAACACGGATAACACTTGCCAGTGTACCTGTTCTATAAGAGTCTTGTCTTATCTGATGACACTGTATCAGAAAGGCAAAGCAGTACACAAAAGTATGGTATGAGAAGATACTGCAAGTCTCACCAATAAGGAAAAACATAGTATCTTCCATAAAATTAAATGTTCCCTTTTGTCATGAAAGGCCTTGCCTTTAATAAAGGCCTCCAAAAGAGTTACCAATACTGCTTTGTGGTGAGCTTCTGTCCTGTGGTGAGTTCACCCCATGTAAGAAGCAAGGAATCTTTCACTGACTGACAGGTGAATAGTCTTCCAGAGATGTTTGGCAAAACACATCTTAACATGCCTCTTACTATTATGTCATAAAAGGCTTTATAGAAAGTCTCCAGTGAAGAATTTCCTCCTTTCCTGCAGTTAATTTCTTTCAAAATTTTGATATTTTCAGGTTCTCTGATTTGCTTGAAGGTAATCTTCCAGTCGTGCTTATTCATCATGCTTTTTTTCCTTAAGAAGAAGTTCAAATCCTAAGACAGTGAATTGTGATCCTTGGTCAGTGTAGTGGTTTGAGCACTGTTTAGCATTCAGGGGGGCGAGTTCAATAAAGGTGACGTAAAAACTGAATAGAATGGTCAGCAGAGGGACAGTTTTATTACAAGGGAATTAAATTAGAGTTGAAAGGGACAGGGGGAAAGGGTAGGAAAGGGTGTCTCCTTCTTTTCCCTCTCTCTTTGGAAGCACTTCTGACTCTTTAGTCTCTGAAAAACACAAGCACAGGTGAAAAAGACCAGCCCCTCCCTCCCTCGTCCGAAGGGATATTTGCTAGCCAAGCTGGAAATGGCTCCGGAGTTGAGAGAAATGGGTGCAAATCCCGCCGGGGGCCTGCAGGCGCTGGACACCGGAGCTGTGGTGCTTCTCTCAGCAGCGGCGGCCGAAAAGCGAGAGACCGGGGCTTGCAGGCGCTGGACACCGGAGCTGCGACCCTTCTCCCCGCAGCGATGGCTGAAAAAGAGAGCGGGGCGGGGCCGTGTTTCGACTTTCGAGCCTTCTCCGTCGTCGCCTGAATGTCGTCACCTTCCTCCTGGCCCAGCTGGCTTCCCGTTCGTCCCGTCAGTCGGGCCCCGCCTCGCTNCACAGCGCCAACACGGTGCCAGGGTCAGCTCTCCACCACTCTCCATCAGCGGCCGTGGTGCTGAAACTCCCGGCCACGGCTGGCCCGGGGCGGTTTGCCGCTGCCTCCGCTGCGAGGTGAAGGTAAGAAGCCGCTGCCCCCTGGCCAGTCACCGTGCCCATGCGGGAAGGGACGGTCCCAGGCCGCACACCTCCCAGGGAAGGGAGACAGTGGGCAGGAACAGAAGCTGTCTGGGTTACAATGCACAAAATAGCCCCGGGGCCATGCATGGCGATGGCCAGCGATAAACCGCTGCCCAGCCTCCGTGCTCCTGGGAGCAGCGGGGACGGGGATTAGAAACTGCCGCTCGGCCCCGGGCCCGTCCCGGTCCCCGCTCCGGGAGAGCGTTGAAGCAAGGGTCCCTCCCCCTCTGGTCCCGGCCAGGACAACCCCCTCCCCGAAACGGCTTTTTTTTTGAGGAAAAACTGAACTTTAATCGGGTAAGTGGGGTTTCTCTCTTACACCTCCTTTCAAAAGCCCTTTCTCAAATGGCTACAGTCAGATACTGATTCTCTGAGATTTTCTTCCTGGCTGAAAACAGCAGAAACAAAAGTGAGCTATAGTAGCACAGGCAACTTGTGACATTTGTGTTATTCCTGATAGTTTCCTACTAGGAGAAGAGCAGAACAGCAGTTACCTGGTGCATCAGCTCATGGGCTCATTATGTCAACTGTGCCTTGATGAAACCCCTGAGACAGGCTTGAAGGGCTGCGTATGGGTCACTGCTCACTTCTTAGAAACTCTATGAGTAATTAAATATTTCATATTAATTCAAACTAGACCATCCAATACACACTCCACTGTCAGGTTTTTTTCCTTCTGGAAATGTATTGAGGTTCAGCATGAGCCAATTTTACATATTTTGTGTATTAATCTAATGGAGTAAGAAGATAGGGAGTAAATTACACTGCACAACTACATATGGGGCAAATCCATTTGTAATCTCAAATTAAGGTGTATAGGGGTATTAGACTATCTTTGCCAGAAAGCCACATAACTTCTGTGGAATCAGATGTGATAAAGACTCTATTTCAAATAATTGAACTAATAATGTCAGTACTGTCAACAATTACCTGTCATTGTACAGACACCTAGTGAAAACAACTGTTCCATATTCAGTTTCTGATGGGGTCTTCATGTCAGCAAAGATTTGAATTTATACCTGTAAATTCAAGTTATCTCACTGATCATTAGGCATTAATATCTCTGCTCATTTGAATCCTTCTGTTGTTTACAGAGGAAAATAATCTATATCTGTTTGCATCTGTGACTTGAGGAGTAGTTCCTCTATTTTTATGTACACAAGTCTTTCAACAGCAATATGCTCTCTCTTTGTTTTATTAAGTGTTCTTGCCTCAAATACAGTGGCCTTACTATTATCCCAAGGAGCTTAAATAAGCAGAGCTCTGACTTGATAGTCTGAGGTATCAGGAATCAGAGGTGCAGTAGCACAAAATGAAATAAGGTAGGTGTTATGCTACTTATAACTCAGGATTTCACTGTTTCTGTGGGTTTCTGCAGGATCTGCCTGGAATGAGCTTGAAATTCTCTGGTGATGCTGATCTACACCACCAGCAGAGATAAGAACAAATTTTCTTTAACAACGTGCAAGAAATAAGCCTATGACAAACAGTATACCTGTTTTTCTGGCACTTCTAAACTTTGATAACAGCAAACTATTTGTTTGTAACTCAAGACTCTTGACATGCTGGAAAAAGCATATTCCAAGGAAGAGATGACTCTTTCCATCTGAAGTGTTTTCTGGAAAAGTTCAGCTTCTGTTCTGCTGAGTTGGTGCCTCTACTGCTTGTTCTTCTCTATTCCTTATGAGTAAAGTAATAAAATAAAATTAAATAAAATAGCATCCAAGCAATACTGGATTTTGGACAAGTTAATGAAAAACATGAACACCATTTCTAAGAAGCATTCAAATAATTGTCCCAAAAGGCTGTGCAATTAGTTACATTTAAAATCTTATCTGTGGACAAAAAGGAAACACACCTTTTACGTAGTCAGGAATTTATATTTTGACAATAGAAACCTTAATAGATAAATTCAAGAACCACTATTAGCCCAGATTTAAATATTGTAGAAAATGAAAGGACTAGTAAAAAGTTAGTATTTTGTACAGAAAGGAAGTGTCAATAGTAATAATAATAGTAGTAGTAGTAATAATAATAATAATTTAATACAGTTTAAATTGTTAAATACGCATTTTCCAGTTGCTGTCCCTTTTCCTGGTTTTACACTCACCCTTCCACTGTCCCTCAGATCCCTGGGTCTGTCTAGTGCTTGTTGGGGTGTTGCAGTGAAGTGAAACATCAGCACCATTATATTTTGGTGTTACTCATTCAATCTGAAATATATTTTGTCCCACAAAGTTTCACGAGTACTCCTCCTAGCTCTGCTAGCTCTACAGACCTGAACCCTCTTGGTCAGAGGCCTTATCTCATGCTCTGTGACTCTGTTGTCATAGCAGACCATATTTTCTCATCCACAAATTTTTCAAGAGAATTTCCTTCATCCGTGACTCTCATAATAAATGAGTGGGTTGTGCACTGCGTTACAGTATCACATTATTAACAAGTTTTGAGGAGACCTTTTTGATCATCAAGTCCAACCTGTAACTCAACACCGACTCAACCCATCATCTAAGCCGTGATACCAAATGCCTCATCCAGTCTTCTCTTAAACACCTCCAGGATGGTGACTCCACCACTTCCCCGGGCAGCCCATTCCAATGGGAAATCTCTCTTTCAATAACAAATCTTTTTCTAATATTGAACCTAAAACTCCCTTGACAATGCTTGAGATTGTGTCCTCTTGTTCTGTCACCAGTTGCCTGAGGGAAGAGACCAACACCCACCTGGCTGCAACCTCCTTTCAGGTACTTATAGACAGCAATAAGGTCACCCCTGAGTCTCCTCTTCTCCAGGCTGAACAACCCCAGCTCCCTCAGCTGCTCCTCACAGGGCTTGTGCTCCAGCCCCTTCACCATCCTTGTTGCCCTTTTCTGAACACGTTCAAGTATCTTGACATCTTTCTTATACTGAGGGGCCCAGAACTGGACACAATACTCAAGGTGAGGCCTAACCAGTGCCAAGTACAGGGGAAGGACAACTTCCCTGTTCCTGCTTGCCACACCATTCCTGATGCAGGCCAGGATGCCATTTGCCTTCTTGGCCACCTGGGCACACTGCTGGCTCATGTCAAGTCTCCTATCCACCAGCACTTCCAAGTCCCTCTCTGCCTCAGCACTCCCCAGCCACTCAGTCCCCTAACATGTGATAATAATGAAGCATAGTTCCTATTATATATTTGCATATTTATTGTGGTAGTCCTGGACCTGCATGCTTTTCTGGTAGAGAATTTAGCAGGTACACAAATCATATGCATTGTCACAACTACTTGCAAACAACCACCTCAGGAATTTCATCTTCAGGTAACAAACTATGCATAAGCTGGGCAAGTCTTAAACATTGCAAGTAAACTGTTTTATGTTACAGGAAGTAAATAGTCTGTATCCAGTGTTAATTCAACAGGCCTGCCTGATGACACAACACAAACACTGGCATGATGTTGTGTCTTCGTTGGATTTGATGTTGCTTCTGTCCAAATGCCAAACATTAACTGACTGTCACACAAACAAAAGTCAGTAATTTTTTTGCAACATTCCTGTTAAATTTTTTTCACAGGAATGTGAAGTCATATAAACAGGATTTTTTGAGATGCCACGAGTACTTTGGTTCCTTCTGTGCCTCTGCCCTTCACTGAGCTTGTGCGTTGTGTCTGCAGTATTATGATTTTCTCTTGGCCATATTGTAAGCCATATTTGTACTGCTCCTGCAGCTCTAACAGCACGAACTGTGCATCACCTTGGTCTGGATGTCAATGACTATACCCTTCTTTAATGTCAGATCTTGTTCAAGCTGTATGTGTTCTCTGCAGCAAGGTTTAGATGTTCTTCTACAAGCAGGTCTTTCAGTGTTTTGCCTGCCATGTTTGCACCTGTGACCACCACTTGCCGTAAAGCAGTAATGCATGAAGCACCTCTAAGAGCACCAATGCCATATCACGTTTATGATGAACAAAAGGGCTTGAAGCATCTTTCTTGTATTCCGGCTTAATGCATAAACTGAATGAGTTTATGTTTTTCTTCGATGAGTTTGCATTTTAAGTGTCTATTTTTCTATATATTCACAAATTCAGGGATTTCTCATACTTCAGAGATTGTCATATGGATTTAAAATTTGCACTGATGCTCTTTTTGCTGAATCATTTGGTATCTTGATTGAAGGTAAATCCAGGTTTTACAGTGCTTCTCTTAGAAGAGTAAAAGTACTGACATAACACTGTCACAGCACTTGCATGACAGAAAAAGTCTGATAATAAGTACGAAGAGACAAGGCAGCCAGGAAAAAGGGTCTGTCCTTCCCTGTCTGTGCAGGGGTGCCTGATCAATGCCCTCCACAGCAGGATAACACCACCTGCATCTTTTTTTGCTAGATGAATATTTTCCACCACATAGAACTGAAGCTATTGGGCTACCTATCTTCTCTTTCTAGATTATGTGATTTATATGTCTAATGGCAGCTATTAGAAGGATACAGTAAAACATGAAGTAATGTAGGCTTTGATCCTCCTGCAAGAGGATACTTGGCTCTCCCGAAGAAGGTGAATGAGCATAGACAACATTTACTTCCATCTTTTGATCTGAAGGATGCTGCTTATTAGCAAAGGCAGCTTTCCCTAATCACAGCAAAGAGCTGTCATTTGCTGTTTCTTTCCTCCACGACAAACAAGAGGATGGAAATATTGGGCATGTAGAACCACGAGGTGTTTCCTGGGCTGCAGTATCTGTGGGAGTTATTCTCCAATGGGGTGATGGAGCATCTTTTCATCTTGCTCTCTGGAGAATGAGGGAGAAGTGGAAAGGGGAATTTCATTGAACAGTTGGGTGCAGACAGTGCTTAATCATTATTTGCAGAGAAATAACAAAGGTCAAGAAACGCAGAATTTCAGAGCAGGTATGGTTGACTGGACAAGATGGGCTGGGGAACAGGAAAATAGAAAACCCCTATTTGACCTCTGCCAACTCTTTCTGCTATTGTCTATATTTACATGTAATTCTGGGTTGTTGCCAGTCCTTCAGTGAGTTGCCATCAAGGAGCTGTATGACATCACTCTGCAACATTACATGGTATTTTTAGTATATTTGGATATAATTCACTTTTTCAGCAATGCATCAAAAATCTATCTAGAAATTACATAGTTGGCTATTTTGTTTGTCTTTTGTTAGAGGCAGCCATCTGTCTATATCTCAAATTTATTCAGAATTCCCACAGGCAATGTATTTTTAACTATTTAAATTGTAGTTTTATCAACTGTTTTGCAATTTATTACCTTGTAGCTCTTTCCTGCTGTATCAACATCTCCTTTTCTAATCTCTTTGCAGAGAGATCATGATCTTGTTCCTGTCACCCAGAGGAAGAATTTTCAATGTATTGTTTGCTGAGGAGCAAAACTAAGTGTTCGTAAAGCTGTATTTTCAAGTGGTGCTTCTATCTACTGCTGTCTAAATAGCCTGTCCAAGTAAAGGGTAAAAGCACATTTTTTTCCTCAACAAACTTTCTTTTTTGTTATAACTCAGTGAAAAGCATATGTTTTATATTCACAGTCCATATGAATCTATTTAATTAATTCTTATTTTCACTGAACATTTAAGTTAAGAACATAAAATGTAAGTTAATTAAAGATAAGTCAGATAAAATTACCTGCTGCTGCTGGCCCTGATTTCACATAATAAAGTGTTCTTGGTTAGGTAACTGGAGAATTTTATTTAGTGGATATCACTTTTTTTTTGGCCTGTATTCCTTTGTCTGACAGTGTTTTCCACAAATGCTTAATAATTTCCTTTAAGACCATTTAATTGCACTCCGAAGTGACATGAGATTGTCTTCCATTTCAGCCTCAGCAAATTCTACGTTTTCCTACCATGACCATATAAATGTGAAGACTGAAAGTCATCTGACACAATCTAGTATCTAATTTCCATTTGTCTTTCGTTCAAGGCAAGGCATGCACTATTTTATCCAAGATAACACAGTTTTCAGGAAGGCTAATATCTCTTTCTCTAATTCTGAATAAAAATTTCATTGGGAATACTCCATGGCAACATTTCTAATGAGAAGTGAATTTTGGAGTAGGAATAATTTTAATTACATTTGGTTTTCTCCAGAGACTCAGATTGTCCTCTCTTTGAAATAATCTAATATATTTTGCAACATGGGGCTCTGAATATATTTTGATACATTATTGAGACCATTATTTACTTTAATACTGCAGTAACTATGAGCCGGATTGGTCCATTTCCTGCAGAAACTAATAAGATATAGAACTAGGCAAATATTGTGAAGTTGCCTTCATAGAGTTCTCTGTAAATCTCCCCCTTTTGGCTTTTGGATTTCCATGAATATAGGACTGGCAGATCATATTACATCCTGCTGATAAAAGGAATGCAAGTTTTAGAGAAACTCTCTGCTTCTCAATTCTCCAGCAGAAATCTGAATAGACTCCTAGGGAAACAGGAGTTGACCTCTTTCTGCTATGGGTAGATGACCTACTCTATAGAATAGGTGTTTGTAAAATTTCATTTACTGCAATAAATATTTAGCAGTATAAGATATAATGGGAGGGAAAAGATACTGAATTTTGTCCAGCTGGTTGGTTCTGAAATACTGCCAGTACATATTAGCAATTTCTAAGATAAGTAGGACTCTGTGCTTTCAATTGTCCATCTCAATAACAATGCCATGAGCATTTTGGCCAGTTTTGTTAACTTTTCTAATATTGTTTCTCTTGCTAATCATATCAGCAAATATCTGCATGGATATAGCCTACAGTAGTAACTAAAGTTGTGAAGCTACTTGTCTTTCAACTAGCCTAGCTGGTACCCATCTCACTGCACCCATCTGACATATGGCTGTGGGGTTCATGCGAAGAGCATTAGTGATTGCAGGTCTGGGGACAAAGAAAAACTGGATTCTATCCAAAAATACAGAATGGAAGGTACCTAGTCTGGCATGTGCTGTTCATGTCTCTCAGCTTTGCGTCACCTGTAAATTTCATTAGCAAATAACTTGATTTTACCTTCTTACCAATAATATATGAAAAGTATAGGTCCTCATACTAAACACTGAAATAATAACCTCTGTCACCCTAATAATTCTTTCTAAAATATGATTTAGGGCAAATTATTTTCCTGAAACAGCTCTCTATCCACTTCATATTAATCCCTGATATCTTCAAATTAAATACTAGTTTTCTATAAAATATTGTAAGAAACACTTAAATCTATCTAGGTTATATCTGCTGCATTACCTCTGTGTAGTAAATCACTGATCTTATGTAAAAAAAAAAGGTTAGTCTGACTTATCTTTAACAAAGCCATGCTGCAAATTATTCTAGTATTTTATATTGCCTACCTGCTCTTACTTATACATTACTCCAAAATCTGTTCTAATATTTTGCAGATGTTACCAAGAAGTCAGAGATAAAACTCTCTAGACTCATTTTGATTAAAGAAAGCCAAAAAGGACACATTTAGTCCAGTGCCAGGTGCAGTGGAAAAATTCCAAATGATGCCCCCAAATCATACAAGTTTCATAACTTTATACAATTCTTTAAGTACAGATTCAAGGATTACCTCACCCATTCCAACTCATTTTGCACTCATAGTTGCACCCTTGGTACACTCCCCTTGAAATGATTTGGAGGTCATGAAGTGACACATGGTGCCGGGCACCAATGTCTTTCTCACTATATTCTTTTCTTGACCCCTCGCTTCTAGCATGGCTTTCTGACTTCTGGAGCTGCTTCAAGGCCTAGACCCGAGCTCATGGATCTGTTTCATTTTCTTTCTCACTTTTTCTCAGTCATTTCACAGGTGCAAGCAACTGTCTCTGTTATTACCAAAATTCTTACCTGTAAAGAATATTCTCAAAAAATGATAAACTATGCATGTTCCCTTGAGAACTTCCAACCCTACTAAAATACATGAGTTCTATGACTAGCACTCTCATTTTAAAATATTTAATCTAAAATACATAAATTCTATGGCTTATTTTCTAAAAAAAGTAATTTTTATGGCTACACAAAGTTATATTTAAAAGCCTCGTGTTCCTCTGAATGCTGTTTTCTTCCTTCTTTGAAGATAAGTACTGCATTCGCAACCTTTCAGACAACATTTAGAGTTTCTGCAAGTCCCTTTTACTGGACTTGTCATTTCACATTCCAGTTCTTTTAATGGTCTAGGTTAGGAATTTCCTTCATCCTGGATTTTATTACATTATATGGTTTAAGTTGTTTTCTTTTTTCCATTATGGAAATTGGAAGCCTGTAGCATAACCCACAGAAGCCCTAATTCTCGAATTTAATTATGGATTTGCATTTGTTCATATTCCAATTTAACATGAAGAACTCAATCTATCCACAGTTATTTTTACAGCCACTTTGTCTACAAGAGCTCCACACCCACCAAAACAGAGTCCAACTCACCACTGCTTCCTGTTGATTCATTGACCGTTTTGTAAAGAAATCACTATTCTGCCCTTTCCTGACCTTTAATGCTACCAGTTTCCAATCAAATGATGTTTGGAAATTCAAACATTATATGATTATATACAATTTGCACTATTAGTTATTTCACTTGTTGTTTCATAAAGAATATAATTGATGCTGATGTCTAAACCTGCATTTTCATAAGAAGTCCTTTATATTTTTAGTGCTTTCTTTACCACAGATTTTCTAAAACTCATTCTGGCTTAAGCATAGCCTTTCACTGTTACTTTTTAACAGTCAAAATGTCACTAATTTTAGAGAACTTTCCTAGCCCTGCATCTTCTATAAGCCTGCTTTAGTTAGTTGTACATAGTCAGTGTTTAATTTAATCTTGTAGCAAAAATGACAAAAGGGCACTGATAGCTTAGTAAGTCCTAATTTTCTCAGGCTTTAGCACAAATGTTTTTTATTTGGCATAAAATACTATCATCTACGATTTTTATTATAAAATATCATGTATTTTCTATTAGAATTGTTGTAATAAAGCCTATTCTAGGTTTTATAAACTCTATTCCTTGGTTCTTACAGAGGTTTCTTTGACATTTTAGGGTATATAACTTCTCTAGTAACAAATGGTTTCAGATGGAGTAGCCATTTTGTTTCATGGTCATGTAGCTCTGAACAAATCAAAAGATCCGCTGTATTTGTGGTTTTTGTGATACAGATGCTAATATATTTAAAAAATAACCTGAATTCTTCTCATATGTTGGCAGAGAATCCTTACACATGGGAAGAGATAACACAAATGTCTTTGGCCAAGAATCAATTTTCTACTCCAAATTCTATAAGAAGGGGAGGAAAAAAGTATGGATGTGAAAACACATGACCCAGGGATCTAGATTCCCAATATCTTCTTTCTTCTTCTTCCCCATGAGCCAGATCCCTTGGCTGAACCTGGCCCATCCAGCACTGGTGTCCAACCTGCTAGCCCCATAGTGCCTAAGAGGAGACTGGCGGGCTGAAGTGCTCAGCCTGGGGCTGCTCAGAGTGACTCCAAGCTGTTCAGCCTCTCCAATGACAACTCTAAATACAACTGGGGTGCAGGATCACAAACCAAAACCTTTCCAGTCCTTGGAGACTAGGATGCAGGAGGGTGTGTTTATATGTGAGTTAAATTACTCTATTGTTTGCTCATTATTTTTAAGCTGAGTGTTAGAAATACTTGAGATTAATTTATCTTTGATTACAGCAAGATTGAAATTAGTTTTCATTATTAGAAAATATGGCTGGATGCCCACAAGAATCCTGTATTGTCTGTCTTTCCTACATAAATAATAATAGCTGTTTTCTCTGCCTATGAATATTGCATGTCAAAATTCATCTTCAATTCTCTTTGCTTATTTTTTCAGTATTTTTTGCTGCTCCTTTAAAATAATACTGAAGTGCTTTTCAGCATGCTAAGTGTCTACCACCTCTTGCAGGCAGAGTTAATGTCTTCCTGGAGTTTTCCATTAATCCCACAGTAGTGGAGTTTCATCCCCTTCATTTGTAAAATTTTCTTTTTTTCTGCATAACTATAGGCACTGTCTGCATTGCAAATGATTATTTCTAGATTATGTATCTTCCTTTGAAAGAAATTAACTTGTGCTGAGTGTTTTTCTTGTGGCTGCTTTGTTCAAAACAGTTTCCTGAACTTTCTCCTCTTATTCCTCCTATGTATCATCCTCAATCAGAAATATCTCAGGAAGGTGGAAGGATATTAGATGAAGGCAAAATCTATCTAATCGTTTCCTCTAACATCTCCATGGTCAAGAGATTCAACAACAGAATTGGCTTTTGTGGCGCTGGCTGTCTTGGAGAGCATCACACAAGTATTTCTGCAGCTGCATATTGCACTTGTTGGAGGCACTGGCAGAACGCTGACCATGGCTCTGTAATGTGCCCAACCTCCAAAGCAGGTGGAGCTTCATCCTAGCCTTTTGGTTTGTCATTCTCTATCCAATTATAAGATGGGGAAACTGTATTTTAAGAAGCCTTAAAAATTACCCTTAATTTTGTATGTCTTAAAAAACAGTAATGAAGCACTTTCTCCAGTAACAGTGGAATAGCTAGAATCAAGAACCCCTTAGTGCTATCCCAAATTGACCTGTCCTAACAAGAAAAGTGTTAAGAAAGCAAGTAAAGTCAAAAAGAAACAACAACAAAAAAAAATCCTTTCTCTTGAGAGAGTAAACAAGTGTCAATATCTTGAGTCTATTTTAATGAGCATGCATTGCCTGTGTGACATACTCACTGAGCTGGTGACAAGTCACAGAATCAGAGCACAGCTGTCTTAGGCACCCTGAGAGAAGAGTGGAGTATGCCATACATCTTCCTTTGCCATGTCTCATTGAGTGATCAGAGCTCAGTGAAGCTTTTTGACAAGCAGGAATGGGGGGAAGGTCTTAATAGCTTAACAGAACCGTTAAGAAAATGGAATAGGTGGAACCAGTGCCTCAAAGCAAAATGATACATTACTGTATGACTCCTGAAATTGCAATTGCTGCTTGTTTATTAAAGATGCAGCACTCCTACTACAGTCAGTGAACCACTTGCTACCACTGTCCATTTCAGGAAAGTCATCACTAAATTTGCTCATTCTCATTCTGTTCTGTTAATGAGGATCTACATCTGGGATCCCTAATAAATCAAACATTTAAACCACCCAAGGACAAATTATCTCCTTTGAGAGGGGAAGATACAATGAAGGACAAAAAGGTCCAATCATTTTGGCTATCTACTTCTTTAAGTGTTGTAGGAAACAGAGTATAAGTGGAAGGTGATTTTGCTTTAATTAAGAAAAATTAAAATAATTGTGTATTCTGTATCTACTTGTGTCACCTAAATTAAATTAAATTGTCAATTAAACTGTGATCAAACAATTTCAGAAGTGAAATTCTTGGTGTCTCTGCTAAAGAGAGGACAGCTGTCTATACCAGTGATCATCTGAAATTATTTCATTTATGATCTTTCTATCCTGCCCTTGTTAATTTTTTTGCTCGAATTTTTACATATTTATGCTATTTTTAATTCTCCTCTAACATTCATATAGTTCTCTCTTTTTTTCTCCTTCATTTTGCCTTGTTTTCTCTAGACTCTTTTCCTACTTTGCCTATTTCACCTCTGTTTTTCCCTGTCTCTCATGGATTTGTGAAATACCACTGGAGAGACCTTGTGGTTAATCAAGTCTGACCTGATTTTCAAAAAAATGTTTGGATGCATTGTTAGGTGATGCTGGACAATGACTGCACTCCTTTTGCCCAGCCTTTGGAAGAGATTAGGAAATGCAAAGTATTTGACCTTAACCTGACTCCCTGAATGGCAATGGTTACATATATAGATATTCCTTGTTCTAAGAGTCATGCAAAATAGATGTGCCAGACTATGTTCTCGTTCACTGTTCAGTAGCTGTTTGGGGATAATTTATTCTTGAGATGACAGAATACAGTTTACAACTTGTATCCTGTACACATAATGAGACAATTATTTCAGGAAAGGCTGAGCTATTCAGCAAAATTGACACCGAGTAGACAGAAAGACTGTGCTGGAAAGGATGACTGTATTTGTTTAACCTGATGGGCTCCTGATTAGGCTGTTGTTTGCTTACATACAACCTCCACTGGTGGAAAATGAGATCTCACAAAATTGCCCTGAAAAATTATTCGAGCCAGTTTTCCCAAGGCAGTCTACAAAATATTTGGACTTTCAGAAGATGTTGCTCTTCTCTGAATATTAACTATGAAAGTAAGGGTGGGTAAAGTGAAAATGGATGAGAAGAGAGGGATAGTCTTCTTTTCCAAGTGGCACAGTGAGAGTGCTGTCTCCCAAAGGAAGTAGACAGGCAAAAGTCAAAATTCAAGTTGTGAGCAGAAATTACTTCAAAAGCACTGTAATATTGTGCATATGTTTAGCACAGTATTTTTAGTTCACAAGCTTTTGTTGACAGGAGTGACGAATTTAATGTGCATATGCAACTGAGGAACAAGAACAAAACACTCTTGCGTCCACTTGATACAGTCTCCTTGCAAACACACACACCTGCAAATTCCTCACAAGTCAGCCATCTGAAGCTCAGAAGATGACTCATATTGTACTTGACTGGAACACTCACCAAGGTAGGCCTGCGTGGACTCGGTGTTTCGTGCCATGGGATGTTTAATAGCTGGGAGTAGCGATGTTGCAATGCAGAAATTTGAGCAAGGATTTTTGTCTTTCTAAGCAACTGAAAAAGATCTGCCAGCAGGGCTATTTACAAAAATCACATAAATATAGTTCAAGAAGAACTTAAACACTGATGCAGGTCTTGATGTGATGTTTACTGCATCAGCTGATCTTCTCAGGGTCTCTTCAGTAATGCTGTGTGGCAGCCCTTAATGAGGAAATGCTCCTGGATGAGGTCAGAACTGATTTTGACCATAAAGCACAAGTATCATGTGTTCATAATATCAAATAATGTGTATTAGTTTTCAGACAGCCAGCTTCTAAGATATGTCAGCCTGACATTTTTGCATGTAAGTGGGACTGGAGAAGAAACCACAGTGTATGATGTCATGAGTTGCTATTGGTTGCAGAATCCGATGAGTGTGGAAACGTACAGCTTAAAAACACAGGAGTAAAAACCAACAATGGGCTCACAGTTCTATATCCTTGCCCTTTTTTAATTATAATTTGATGTACCTACTCAGTTTCAAAGGATCATAGTAGTCTGTAATTACTCTTTAAAATTACATCTATTTTTAGTACATTTGAATTATTGAGAACATCAGAATAGTTTGAGGACACATTGTTCAGTGAGCAGGCATGTCAGAGCTGTGCATTTGGATAGAAGTGGGGTGGGAGGTGCTTTTGCCACCACTCTGTGAGATGCAGACCTGAACTAGGGCAGGTGGGCACAGTCATATTGACAGAGCAGGAAGACATATCAGTGTCACCAAGACTTCAGGAGGGCTATAAAATCCTGACCGTTGCAAATCTGGTTCTCTGACTAATAGTTCTGTCCAGATGACTAGCAGTCATAAAATACTTATTTCAAGTCCAAGTATTGAAGAGAATGTTGAAACTGCATTTCACGCAAAAAGAAAAATATTTAAATCAATGGTAATTTTTGCATTGACTCAAATGAAGATTAGGATATTACCATGATTTTTTATCAGAATGACACTAGGTAGATCAGGACATAGTCATTACTTTCTCAAATATGCCCTTTGATTTCTTCAGCAATGTTATATTCTTTAAAGAAAGGGAAGATGGTTGTCCTTGGTACTTTCTGCCGGAAATAAACCTCCACTGAAGCTTGGAGATGGTGCTTTACTTGTTACTTCCTTTTCTTCAAAAGCATACAGAAGAGCAGAAAATAGTTTTTCCTTTGCTTTACTGATGTTTAGTTGTCTTCCTATATTGATAAATGCTTTGTAAATGTCTTGGAGACATGCTCTGTGCTGTGAGAAGTTCGGAGGGACTTGGACAGGCTTGAGAGGTGAGCCAGCCTTAACCTCATGAAGCTCAACAAGGCCAAGTACAAGGTCCTGCACCTCAGTCACGGCAGTCAAAAGGACAAAAGCAGACTAGGTAGAAAATGAATTGAAAGCAGCCCTGAGGGGAAGGACTTAGGCGTGTGCTGGTGAACAAGAAGCTTAACATGATCTGTCATTGTGCATTCACAGCCTGAAAAGCCAACCATGTCCAGAACTGAATCAAAACCAGTGTGGGCAGATGGTTGAGGGAGGTGATTCTGCCCCTCTACTCCTCTCTAGTGAGACCCCACATGAAGTACTTACCTGACTCTGGGGCCTCCATCATAAGAAGGACATGGATCTGTTGGAGTAAGTCCAGAGGAAGATCACGCAGATGATCAAAGGGCTGAAGCACCTCTCTTATGAGGGCAGGCTGAGAGAATTGGGGCTGTTCAGCCTGGGGAAAAGAAAGCTCCAGGAGACCTTACACCACCTTCCAGTGCCTAAAGGGGCCTACTAGAAAACTGGAGAGGGATTTTTTACAAGGACATGTAGTGATAGAACAGAGGGGGATGGCTTTAAACTGATATAAGGAAGACATAAGGCAGAAATTATTTACTATGGGAATGGTGAAATGCTGGAACTAGTTATCTTGAGAAGTGGTGGATGCCCCGCCTCTGAAAGTGTTCAAGGTCAGCTTGGTTGGGGCTCTGAGTTACCTGATCTAGTCAAAAGTTGCTCTTGCCCATGTCAGGGTTATTGGAACTTGATGATCTTTAAGGTTCCTTCCAACTCAAGCCATTCTATGACTCTTTTGCATGAATCATTTCAACATGCAGAATATTCAGAAAGGAGTCCTGCCCTTTTTGTCCATTCTCCACAGATGAAATACATCTCAGAAATTGAGTCCAAAGCTGTAAAGAACATATACATGTCAATCTTGATTACATTTTCTATGCCATCTTTGATTTTAAAGTCCTAGTCACAGGATTGTATTAAAGAAAACAAGATCTAGCTAAGCAAAATGGAGGTTCCAAATTTGATCTTGTGTCCATGGTGGGGAAAAAAGCTAATCAAAAAGAAACAAAAAAAGATAACATGCTAGCAAAAAAAAAAAAAAGGAACTCAGTCTTGTTTCCCTAAATGGAATCTTATGATATCTGTATTTTTAAACTGAAATATAAATGTTATGAACTGCTTGTGTTACTGCAACAAGGTTGCACAAGATATGGGGACAAAAAGTGAATCCGCTCCAGTTGCCTAATTGGACAGAAGTGGTTGCTGAATGCCAGCCTGACCTAAATGGAACTGAAGGGCTATCACCGACCTTTCATCCCTTTGTATTTTCTAAGGTTAACATTCATTCCTTCGTGATTCCTCCACTAAGATGCAGCTGGGAGGAAAAGAGGTACAGCTGAACTCGGAGCATCTTTCCATGCCTAGCTGGTAAGGAGGTGTTTTCCTTGAGGCTAGAGCTAAATGACCTGTTCATAATCAATATTTTTCAATTAATTTAATCTTTTCTCTTGCACATCAGTTTGTCATGAAGAGACCAGATTATATAAATAGCTTTCTCATCTAATGTTTTTTGATGAATGCTTCAAGAGAAAATAAAATAACTGCCTTTGTATTGCTTGAAAACTGTCACTTCAAGGCTATTTGCCACTCGTTACAGCATCACTAAAGCATAAGCAGATGGGCTTGTCAGAACCACCCTGAAGCTGTCCCCTAGAGAGGACTGAGCAACAGGTGGCATCTACTTTGGAAGTATGCTTTTGAGTTTTAGTCACTACAGCTAAGTTAGTTCACATTTTCTTTCCAACTCCAAAGTAGGGATGGACAATGCACCCAGCCTGTTGTACATTTCGTGTATATGGTAACATGCAATACAACTAGAGCAAAAGTTAGAGCAGGGCTCCATTTTGCCTCTCCTTTCGCCCTGAGATGGCCATCCTTCTCCCTTTTCCTAACAAATCACCAAAGTAAAGATGTTCATGGTGTAAGCTGGAGAGATGAAATGCTCTAGGTCATGTTCCAGCCTGCCAGTACAATCAAGTCTGCTGCAGAGAGGCACATTGACAGAAGAGAGATCTAAGGATCCTCAACCCCCATGCATGAAAGTCATGTGATATATGAAACTTTGATAGGAGGCTACAGCTTTCACAAAACATTCAGCATATATATCATTTAGCAGCAGGATTGATTTGTGTGAAACAGGTTGTTTTACACCAGTTAAGCAGACATAATAACAAATAGCATCAGGAAAGCAAGATGCCTGAAAACACAATGCAGCCAATCTTGGTTTGCTGTGCCGCTCCATGGATTTCTCCCATTACCTTCTCAGTTCTGCAGTTGGGGGGTTTAGCTGCTTCCTCCCAGTGGCCACTCAGATTAAAAGCCTGAGCTCTGTGACATATTGCTGCTCCAGTCACAGTGGAACTCTCAGCTTGTTTCCAGCATGCTATAACTTCAATTTACCAGAATGGCATTTACAGATGTCCAGTTAAAATGTCCCATTTTATCAGGGAAAATGCTTTCCCAATGGTACCGTTTGCTACTGAATAGAATTAAAAAATCACTTTGTCCGTTATGACTTTTACTTTCATAAAGAATGCAAACATGAAATACTTAATGTGATGTCCTAATTAATGCAAATATGCCAAAACCCTTTATTTTCCAGAGAAAATTATATTACTGTGTTCCATTTCCCCATTTCATAGCTGCATATTTTATAAACCGTAACCATGGTTACTGTGTCATTAAAATCTATTCAGAGGGAGTTGGGCATAACATTGAGCTATTGCAGAGAATGATTGCTTTTGTAAATTTAAAAGAAGCTCTGCAGCTAATTAATGTGAGTTTGTTTAAATTGGACCAATGGAGAGCACGAAATTTCGAACAAATTACTGTAGAGTCTGAAGAAAATGGAGAACATTTTTATTTGATTTAGAAACTTGCCTTCTGTATCACAAGCCTCTTAAAAATTTAGTTGTGTAAAGCTGAAGCTACACGCTGGCATACCATTGACACAAGAATGAAGACAGCCTTGCTGAACATGGAGTTGAATGGTTTGAAATGGGAAGTACTGGTGATGGGCAGAAAGCTGAGGAAAGGGTGGAGCATGCCCGGGCTATTCTGATTTTGCACTGTCTGGAAATTTTAGAGGCAAATTCAGATGGTCGGGAATTTTTCAAGATGTCTCTTGCCTGCCAATGAATTATGTTTCCTCCCTATGGCGCACTATGTATTTGGAGAGTGAGGCTCTCCCCTCCCTCCTTTACTGCCCAGCACTGTAGTAGCAGATGCAAAGTAGGATCTTGCTATTACACGTTTCCTTAATCTGTCTTCAAATACTGATATCCTCATCAGAAAAAAATATATCCATGGCCACATAGATGCCTAGCAGCCTTTGTATGGGAAGCTGAATCTAACAGCTGAATATCCTCCTACTTTAGACACTGCTAATAACTTTTCCAGCGTGACCACAACTTTTCAACTGTTGCATGATTTGTGGCATTCCTAGTAAGTTAATAAGAATTTCTCATTCATCCCTATACCTCTATGCTGGGCAAATACTGGTTTCCATTTTTTTTCACCACCTTTTGGAAAATTTGAATGTCACTCAGCAGTCTTGAGTGACTATACAGGAGTGAGGGTATATAGGGTGATGGCTTCCAGCAGTGAGGCAGTTAGTGGCCTGTCCTTGTCCTGTTTCTGCCCCTGTACTGCCACACACTCTCCAACAGCTAGGGGCAGTGAATTTTCCAAGTTTTATCTCTTATAATATTTTGCAGACATTAATAGCTTACTGCTCCTCATGGACTCAGAAAACCTAGTATTGTCCTGATCTGAGGCAACATTTGGTTCGTATTGTGTTGCTTGTGTAACACTGGGATACAGCAGGCATTTTTCCTTCTCATGGGTCTCAGAGAATAAGAATAATATCAACAGCACCTTCTCTACATGACATTAAGCACAAACTGTGTAAGACCCTGTAAAAAACTGTCCCAAACACTCGTCTTCCCTATATTTTGAATTCTAACACAGGAGCTGTGGAAGAAATCACAATCCAGTAGCTTCAGGGAACATACGTAGGTGAATGAGGAAAAAACCCAATATAAATCTTAAGCATTACCAACAATCCCTCATCTCTTCATCATTATCCAATTTTATCCCTAAAAGCAGCTCTGCCCAACCTGGTTCTCACTGTCCAGCATGACAGCCTTGGTCAGAGAAGATGCAAAATCTGGGTTTCCCATTGACCACTGCCAAACAGCTGCTAAAACAGGGTAAAAAAATCCTGCCAGTGCTAAAAACCACTGAATCTCTCATAGTTTTTTTGTAACAAATAATTTGTCTGTTTTGATTTCAGGAATGTTAATTGAATAAATAAGACCAGTAACATGGCACAAGTCTGTGTGTGTGAGTCTGTTCTCACTTACCTGATCACCGACAGAGTTGCAATTTTGAGGTTCAGGCTCTCTGCCAACCTTTTCTCCACTAAGTGGTCCTTTTCCTTTTTTTTTTTTTTTTCCTGCATCTGTTCAATTATCAAATTTGTCAGCAGAATACCTGAACCCTTATCTAGGATAATACCCTGTCAGGAAGCAGGAAATGGCATGGGGTAATGTAACATTGTTATGTAGCAATGTTGTGATGAAATATCAAGGAGGCATGTCAGGAACATTGTATTTATCTTTCTGTGGTATTTTTGCATCATTTTGGAAAAGGCCAAGTATGCCTATGATGATGTGTTTTTATCAGAGATTTCAAAAGCTATTTTGACTCAGAGGGATAACACTGGGAGAGACAAACACTTCAACATCACCAGCACCAGGTGATCTTGCACCTCCTCATTTGCAATAGTTAAGGAAAACCAGCCTCCAACCCTGTTTAGAAAGTGTGGGCATCACCAGTATGCTCTGGCTGAGCTCTGTTTTCCTCTCCTGTATAACTCCCTAGTAATTCAGTGTGAAACACACTCCATCTCAGTTAAAAGCCTTAGAAGCACATAAGACACACATTTGTGTGGGGAAACAGAAAAACTGGCCTCCTGGCAAATGCAGCAAACACATAATCCTCCATGTGATGGGGGCTTGCAGTAAGCACAATGCAACAGAATTCAAGAGCACTTCATTTACTGCCTCAGTCTGCTGCTGCTTTTTTTCATGGCTTCTGCTGAACTCACATTGCATTTCCCATTAAGTTAGTAAATGCTCATTTCAGAGAAGCCCTGGCTTTTTCTTTTTAATGTTTCCAAAAATAAAGCATAACCAGAGGGTTCCTGTTATGTAACATAAATATTTTATTACCTTCCATATTACTGACTTGCAGGAAAAAAAATCTAGACACGCTTTTGGCCATTTTCATTAGATAACCTTGAAAAATGTGATGGCATATTGCACAGGTTGTCCTTCTGCACAACCATGGAATATTGCATTACATATACCTAACCCTTTGCCAAGCTGATGCTTGAAAAGACAGGAAAAATGAAAGTCTACGTCTTACGCCAACTCTTATTGCTTTTCATCCAAAAGTAATTGTGCCTGTCAATGTATTGTTTGTGCATCACAGGCATTTTTTTTTTTTTTGGAAATTTCAACAATTCAAAATTGTGATTTCTGCTAGATTCATCATGCTATATCACAGTGCTGTAAAAATTAAACTACAAATTCTGCAGGTCTTGGTTTATCCAGGGTAAGTGCTGTGCCATGGAGGACTCTGCTGGGGTTTGCCAGGTTGCTGCAGAGATGTAGCTGCTGATGTTGGAGCATATGCATTGTGATACAGAGACACACACCCCGAGCTAACTAACAGCTCTGTGCTTTTATTATCTTTGATAATTCTCACTTCTGGACTGGCCTCTTCTGCCTCTCATCCCACCCCACCAGTGAGGAAGCTGAAGTGGCACAAGGATTCGAGAGAGGACACAGCCAGGACAGTGGATCCCGACTGATCCAAGGGATATTCCATATCATATGGCATCAGGCTCAGCTCATAAAGCTGAGGGAACAAGGAGGAAGGGGAAGATGTTTGGAGTGATGTTTGTCTTCCCAAGTCACCATTACACATGATGGAGACCTTTCCTGGGGACAGCTGAACACCTTCCTGTCCATGGAAAGTGGTGAATTAATTCCGTGTTTTGCTTTGCTTATGTGTATGGTTTTTGTTTTACCAATTAAACTGTATTTGTCTCAACCTACAAGTTTTGTCACTTTCACCCTTCTGGAGGGCTGAGGGGAGGACAAGGAAGAGGAACCAAGGAACATGCAGTACCTTAGCATGGGCTCAAACCCTTGTTTATACAGTTCAGACAGATTTGGGCTGATGAGGGTATACGCATCTGTAGTGGTTTGAACACTGTGTAGCGTTCAGGGGGCGAGTTCAATAAAGGTGACAGAAAAACTGAATAGAATGGCCAGCAAGGGGGCTTTTTATTACAAGGGAGTTATTTACAAAGGGACAGGGGGGAAAGGGTAGGAAAGGGTGTTTTTTCCCCTCTCGCTCTCTGGAAGCACCTTTGGCTCTTCAGCCTCTCTGGAAAACACAAACACAGGTGAAAACCAACCAGTTCTCTCCCCTCCCTTTGTCCAGATATTGCTCCCAGGTTGAGAGGAGTGGGTGGAATCCTGCCGGGGGACTGCAGACACTGGGCAGTGGAGCGGTGATGCTTCTCCCAGCAGCGGCAGCCGAAAAAGAGACCAGGGTGGGGCCGTGTTTCGGCTTTCAAGCCTTTTCCCTCGTCGCTTGAATGTCGTCACCTTCTATTCCGGTCACAGCTAGCTTCCCATTCGTCCAGTTATTCGGGCTCGGCCTCACTTCCAGTGTTCTCTTGTTGGAGAAGTCACGAGTTCAGTCGTTAGGCGCCATCTTTGTTCGCATGGCTGCCGCACCTCAAGAGATGTCACATCGCCAATACGATGCCAGGGCAAGCTTTCTATTGCTGTCCATCTGTAGACGTGGTGCTGAAAATTCTCGGCCACGCTGGTCCGGGGCGGTTTGCCGCTGCCTGCGCTC
>VXBA01001784.1:698187-713935 GCA_013399895.1 Serilophus lunatus | reverse complement strand
TTTTTGAGGAAAACTGAATTTCAATCGGGTAAGTGGGGTTTCGCTCTTACACCTCCTTTCAAAAGCCCTTTTTTAAACAGCCACAGCATCACAGCCTAGGCTGCCAATAGACATCAGCTTTTCTGTTTTTCCTTCCCACTGCATGGGAGCTTTGTGAAGAAGACACCAAGCAGCATTTCATAGCTTGTTCTTAACCTCAGACTAGAGAAATAACCGGTAAATTAGTGGTCAAACTGCCATCTTTGCAAACATACCAGACTCAGTCAATACAAGAAAGGTAACAAGCAGGACACCTTTATTGGCTGCAAGAGACACCTCTTCCAGGAATCAAGAACAGATAAGGTTGCTGGATTGCCAGCCACTCCCAGAATCATCTTTCTCAAATATTCTCTGCATATACTTTGGGCAACTGATCTATTTCTACAGGATTTCCAGTTGTGTGGGAATTCTCTGAGTGTCTGGGCCTCTTGCTGAACATTAAGTAGTGGCACAAACACACAACAGGCTGTACGTGTCCATCAAGAGCCACTGCACATCCACAAATCCTCAGTACATCCACAGCATCAGCATTCAGCACATGTACTGCCAGGTTGACCTTCTCCAAAAGGCTCATGTGCCTTTCCGTCTTACGCGAAAGACTCAAACATCTCAAACATCAAGGACTAGACAGAGGAAGACCTAACTAGATTATGAAGCAGTCCAGCCTGAGGCTTGCTATGGAAAGGGCCAGAGGGGAAATGGTTATCACTGCAGGATGACACACCAAGAAAAAGGTACCAAGTTGTCTAAGAAAACATGCCTCTTATTAAACACTTCATGTACTTAACAGGGAATCACCCAACACAGTCCTTATTGTTCAAGCACTACTTGAGGTCATGTCAGCCTGGCATAATGAAACTCTCCATTTAGTAGATATCAGGACTGTTTAATGTTTGTGATAGGATTTACAGCTGACTTAATTTTTATTTGAATTACATGCCAGAGATACCAGTAATATTTAGTTATTCTTGCCAAAGAAACGGTTTTAATATTTACAGACTTTGAACATGCCAGCTGGCTGATGCTAAGAGTTTGAATTGCCTTGAAAACAAAATTATTTGAGCCATTTACGTAAGTCTCATTGACAGTTTACTTTAGCTTTCATTTCCAAGACATCAACATTAGCATCTATGATTTATTTTGCAGTCTTCTGTGGGGAAAAGGAAAGCCTTCACCTCTGAATTCATATTAACATTTATATGAATCAGACAGTAATCACTAGGATCTAGGAGCTGTGTGCCTTGTTTTAAACAAGATGCAGTTGAGCTCGCAGGCGCAAAGCCAGTAGATTGGGCCGTCCAGGAAATGCACACCATAGGCCACCCACCTCAAGCCAATACCCCAAAAGGTTTTGGTCTATGGATTGGGCAATGTCATGAAACAGTCTCATTGGCAAATTTTATCTGTTGATATTAGAACCCTGTTTCTTTTCACAGAAGGATGAAACGACACAGCATAGCTTTTCTTCTTGTGCTCTTTTTTTTTTGCCAGCTCTTAGCCCCAAATCTTGCTTCTTCTTTAGACTTTTCATAAACCCAAGCATTTAGCCCTGATTCTGTGCCTGAGCTCCCTCATCTGTGCTGTGTCACTTTGAACCCTTTTTTCCTCCTAGTCCACAGACAATTCTCCTTCAAGATATTCAACAAACAGCTCTACCTGCAGTAGTCACATTCAACACAATTGTCACAAGTTACAATGAAAGAATTATTTCACTTATTTTTTTGCAAACTACTGTGTATGATGCTGCTTTCAAAAGGAAGTTATGAGCAGGCAGGAGGAAGGTGGTTGTTTCTTGTTCCGGGCAGCTGCCTAGAGAAGAAGCCAACCCTCCATAATGGAAAGATGGTGTTTCTACAGGGAATGATAAATATGGCCTCTAGATCACATGGGATTTTGGTGTATTTCTTTCTCTAGATCTTCATGGTGCTCTAGATAACTAATTCCTGCTGTAATCCTGCAGCAGAACTATATGTTTTTCTCAGCAAACATAGTGCCATGAGGTCCAGCCAACCCCACACGAGTATGGCCAAGTATCCCTCTGTCAGGACCCCATTCATGCTGTCAGTTGAGCTGGAGTGACCTCATTGCCTTTAGCCACTGCTCAGCTGCAACTAAGCATAAGGAAGCTTTAACCCCTTTGCACCAGGAAGTGAAGGGTGGCATGAGAGATTTTGGTTGAGCTCACATTTGAGGTGACAGTGCTGCTTTCGGTGGAGCACGACCTGACCCCACTACCAAGAACAGCACAGTGATGTAACACCAGCAGGTTGCGCCTTTCTGAGGTGTTGTGAGGAGGTCAATACTGACTATACTAGCCCAGAAGCAATACTAAGTCACTTATGTTTTACCTTTTCCAGGTTACATTTACACTACAAACTGCTCTGGAGCAGCCTCTGCTCATTGAGCTCTTGCAAGGGTGGGTCTGATTTGGTTGATCTTCAGTCCTCAGATTGGGGAGAAATCCTTCAATCACCACAGTTGGGAGATACTCATATCTTCAGAGATGAGAAGGGCAATGGTGGACAAAGTAATACAAAGAGAAGAGAACAGTTACCTCAGGCTGTGCCCACGGACAGTGGCAGAACAAGTCTTAGGAGAACCAAGTGTTTCACATCTCAGAACTGGTAGCAAATGCATATTATTTGGTCGCCCTAATGCTTGCAAACAATTTTGAGCTACAACTCTTTCCTCGACAGCCTTACCACAGTGTAGTTGTAGATAAATCTTTCCTTTCTTACCTTCCTCAAGAAAAGAAGTGAGTCTGAAGATTCCTTGCATTCCTACGTGGAGATCCCTGAGGGCTACCGTAATTCTGACAACAATTTTAGGACTTTCCTCTACAAAGACTACTCTTTATCTATCTTGCTGAAATTTCAGTGCGCTGTGTACCTTAAGTGGCAATGCTGAAAGATACCATCATTTCAAATACAAAGGCATATATTCAGGGTATTAATTTATATTTCTTTATTCTGGTTTGCACTGGCAACTGCTAAAAATAATAATAATTTAAAAAACCCAAAGCTGATTGAGTCCTGACTTAATAAGTGAAGAAAAATAGTCATGTTACTGTAGCATCAAAAAAATTTTTTTGAATGTATGTCTAGAACTACTTGTAAAGACTCTAAGTGGAGTTTCTTCACCACATACTATTGCTGGTGTCTTGGCAAAATATCTGGAAATTGTATTAAAGGAAGTAAATAAAAGGTGGAGGAGGAAGCTGTGTGTGAAAACATTCTTTCCCTGATCCATATCTGAATGTTCCCAGTCAACAAGCTCTCAAGTCTGCACTTGAACTGTGCATCAAAAGAAGCAGCCAATGTGTATTCTCCTGTCAAGCTAATTTCAAACTGATGCATAACAGCTGTGTACTAGCCAAGGTCATTTTGAAGGTGTTTACTTTGACTGCAAACTAAATTTGTCTCTCTTCACTCAGATATAAAGCCAGTAATATTTGTAAACCAAACATTGTAAGGCAAAGGTCTGACTTGAAGCTGATGCTCTTGTTGGAGCTGGGAACATGAAACAGCTGCTTAACAGTAGTATTTCCCTGGAGATGATGACCATGACTATACAATGAAAGTCAATTCATAGGCAAAGCCTTGGGTAATATCTCTGGGGCAAGAAAATGATACGTCCCAGGGCAATGCTGGAGATTCTTCAATGGCTGCCCTACCAGCCAGGTAGTGCCTGGCCTGACACCTTCAGCTGTCTCTTCTGGCCCGGCTTCGTGTCATTGCCCCACCAGCAGACACAGCAATGGCCTCCTAGAAGAGAGAGCTCTGACACAGCCGGCTGCTACCAGGGCAAACGAGACTCGAAGCAGTCTGAAAACAGTCTTGAACAGACGCTTTCTTAACCTGTATCTGAGAATGTTGTCAGCTTTAGCAGCTCCTGAGAGCTGCCAGCTCTAGGTACAGCAGGTCATAGCTAGAGCACCTCATATTCTTAGTAGGTGCAGACTTCTTCCATGCTTCTGACACACTGTTTGCAAAAGGTGTCTCAAAATCCATGGCAGCTATTAAGGGGCCAAAGGACACGCACCATGTCCCGACAGGCTGGAAGGACTCTGGGCTATTAAAAGATTGTGTGCAGACACTGGCACAGGGAGCTTGCTGGGCAGACCAGCTTCTGCCAGTACCAGTGCATCTTAAGAAACTAATGAGGGGCAAACACAACATTGCTGGTTTTTCTAAACCTGTCTTGGTCCTGTGTATTTGTTTTGTTTTCTTTTGTTCTTGTGTGCCACTTAATATGAATTTTACTTCATTCTGTCCTCTGGAATTTTTAGCATGCATTTACAATGTTAGCAGGACAGTCTGCATGGTACTCCCTGTGTAAATAAAGATGGCCATCTTCAAATGATCTCATATGTTCCACTTTATGACATTTTTATGTTTTGCAACATGAAAACAAAAGAGCACCAAACTTACCTTAATGCTGCTAATGGAAGACAAAATTAATTCTTTGTAGCTAAGTACTAGGTTCTTGACATTTCTGACTAAATACAGAATAGGACTTCATTTCCACTGTGGTACTGCAGCTGTGAGCATTTGCCTGTGTCTAATCAAGCACGAGGTTAACCTTGAATACCAAATACAAAATCTATAAACTAAAAGCTAGAACTAACTTGATTCCCTGAAGGTCACAGATTTAAATAGAATGGAGCAAATCCATTTGAAAATGAAACATGCTGCATTATTCCACATGTATAGCTTTATGTCTTTGATACAGGATTTTCATACTGCTTATTTAACCCTTTCCAAAAAATTGTTTAAGTAGGAAAAGCTTTCAGTGAAATCTTGCTGTTCTTATTCAGGGTTTAATCAAGCCCGGACAGCACCCTGGGGCAAGGATGTCATTGGACCTGTGCAGCCAGGAAGAAGAGAAGCGAGAGTCTTTCCTCCTCCCTTGTATGAGCACAGGGGTTAACATAATCCAATTCCTTGTGCTCCAGTAAATGGGAAGAGGAGGCAGAAAAAAGTCGTCTGTGCAGCACAGGAAGGTGAGAGCAGATTCTCCTTGACCAAAGAGAGCATGGATGCCCAGATCATTGCATAGATGGAGTATCATGCTTGCTGGGTTTGCTCCATGTCTATGGGAAAAACTCACCTCCCCTTCCCACTCTGCCCACAATAATACTTGCAGCCATAGTCCATCGTCCCATGTACAGCAGGGGAAATTCTGACTGAGAAAACACTGCCGATTCAGGTCTTCTGAGATTCACAGGATAGGATTCAAAGGATGTATTTCGCCACAGTGTAATTTCTTTTTCCAGAACCTCATTTACAGACCAAATATTTACTGTTCCTCTTCACAAAAATGTGAGGACATTTGAGATCTTACACTCTGTTTTTCAAGGACTTATTATGTTACCAGCATATATCCTTTAATCACAGAGCAGTAAACACTCAGCCACAGATAATACATTACAGGGTCCAGGTTCATCTCTGGACAATGACATCTGCCTCTAAATTTAGGTGTCTGAGCTCCCATTTCGGTCACCGGAGCTCTGTGGCTCAGTCCCAGTGCCTGAACGTAATGGGCCAATGGTGTTCAGTGGAGCATCTGAGACACCTTTATGCAGCTGGTGGATGTGACTCAAAACCTCCACGCCCTGAAGAGGCAGACATGTTTTCTCTGGACTTTGGAGATGGCACTGGACAATGCAGCAAGCTCCCACTCCCTGCTCCACACCTTTCTCACGGGCAGTGCCAGAGGCTTCAGAGGAAAGCATATTCTTTGGTAGGCAGACGTTTCAACCTTCCACTTCTGCCATGCTAAATGGGAGAGGGGAATTTCTCTCTCAACCCACTTCGACAAGCAATGGCTGGCCTTGCTTTTATTCTGATATGGAATATCTCATCTTTCAATGAAGTTTCCTGAGCTACTTGTTACACTTTTGTCTCCCAGAAGCTCCTCAGCAAAACTTGTGCAAAAACCACTATCCTCGGGATTTATTATGATGCTATTATCATAGAGGAAATATGAAACTGAAGTCCAAGTAAATTAGATGTGCAATAGGATCCTGGGCACTGGGGAGGAATTGTACACATGAGACCAGGTCTCACAGACTGACTCCATGCCTCCCATTCAGCATGTTCTTCTGTCTGTAGTCTTCAGTACTAGTCCCTCTACTTGGGAGAATAATTCTGCACAGAGCTAAAGGAAGTATTTCACTGGAATTTTCCATTTTGATATTGGTTTCATTTTTTGCCTGAGTATACTATGTTTTGATCAGCTGTTTTAGTTTTCAGGAGAAGATGCTTTTAACAAAAACATAATTTTATGTATTGTGACTGTTTTCTCCTCCCTCTACTATTCTTTGTTGGAGTCCACCTTTGCATAATTCTTTCTGTATATAAAATTTCAGATATAATTTCTTTAATTTTTATTCCCATAGAAAGAAACCATGTTTTCTGGCAACCTAGAGCAGAATATTGCCTTTTTGAGTGACCTGAAATTTCTTACAAGTGACATGAAAGAAACCAAAGACCAATTTGTCCGTGTATGTGTCAATTAACACTTCGGAGACCTGACTACTATGTCTCTGTGCTAGTCCTCTTAAGCATGCAAGACCCCTTGCAGTGTTAATCCCATCCCCTACCGGTGCTTACCCATCTAGTTTGACCCTTTTTAGATTAAACTGGCAATCCTTCAGACAAACCAGGCTGTACAAGAATTGGAGGTAATTTCCTGGTCATGCCTGAGACAGTGTTTTTCTCTTAAAGTTGATGGGCCCTTCTTTGTGGGAAATCCTTTCAAGAAGTACATGGGGAACTGGGTGTGTGCTGGTGGTTTGCTGGTGTGGTCATTGTCTCAGGGAGTTTGCTCTTGGCAGAGGAAAGGAGCATCAGTTAACCCAGTGGTGAACATTTACAGTATAGCCTGCCAAAGGGAAAATTTGCCTCATTCTTGATTAGGAGATGCCTATGCCTGCAGCAGGGAGGTTTTGTATTACCCGATTTTTTCTTTCCTATTTGACTTAGTATTGTCCTTATAAAATGCAATCTTTCTTTTAATGCTGCTAAACTCTTGACCCCAATATTTTGTGAAAATGAGTGTCACAGATTAATTATACATTGCAAAAGACAAGACATTAATTTTTAATACTTTTCTTTTTGTTAAGAGTTTTCCTTGCTGACTACAGTGTGCATGAACATTAGAAAATAATTTCTTGAGCACCCATTTCTCAAATGTTAGGCCAATGCTTGTCACTTGATACCCTCCAAATTTTACTTCTGTGTTCATTAGAAAGTGTTCAGACATATAATATTGCAATAAAGGCAATGTACCACCTCGCTATGTAGCATCACTTTGCACCTGCTAAGATTTTTTAAATTGTATCTTCAGCCAACCATGACTGAAGTGTTAATTGCTCAGACTGTGACTTCCTCAAATCTAGTTAAATTTATTCTTTCTCTAACGTTCCCACAACTATTGTAACATCTACGCAGATATTTTAAAATATGTTAGAGAAAAAATAAGAGGATAAACTAAACCCAAATAATAAAATTGACAAACTGGGTTGTCAGTTGCACTTTCTGTCCTTCGCCATCCAAGTTCTCTGTGGTTTGTGGCCTAAACAAATTTTAATTGAGTGACAGATTGTTATTTCAATACTGAAAAATCCTCTCACAGTTGGGGAGAGAAAATGGTCTAATAATTCTTATTAAAATCAGTTTATAAATCATCGAGGCCAGAGGCCTTTTTTGATTGCATTTTTAGAATAGCCATCTGGACTTCCTCTGGAGATTTGCACTTGAGCCTGGTCTCTATTTTTTATAGTCATTTTGCAGAAGCACCCCCTGACCAGAAAATCCAAGATCTCAGGTGCAGCTGAGCTAATGAATTACATGCAGTGATGTGCTTTGAGGGGATCTCTTAGGAACTCCTTGTTAAAATTCTACCACTAGCCCAAGGCAGGAGGGATAATATTCCTCCTCTGCTGAGGTCCACCAGATTCCTGCTAAATCAGTGCTGCCAGAGTTGGCTTATCCTTTGTGCTCCTAAAAGCCATTTGAAGGAGAAATTGTTTTCCTCTGTAATTACTTGCTCTACTTAGACTGCATCTTACCACAGGCACATATTATTTATTTATTTTGTGATAAGTCTGTTATTGACCTGTATTGACAACATAGTGCTTGCAGAGCACAAGTGTGCAGAAGTTGTTTAGTGATATCCATCACCTTATTGCATCAGAAGCAGTCTCCCATCCCAGTAATTTCACATTTGCAGTAAGAACATATTAAGTATTTTGGCAAGGGAATAATTAAACAGAAGGTGCCCTCTTTTGTCTTTGTAGGACTGATCCTGATGACAATTTTCATAAAGGAAAAATTTCCCATTGTGTCTAGAAGACCTGCACTAGGTGCCTGTGGACTCTCTGACACACGGCAAGTGCCTCCATGGAAATGGTGTATCATGGCATGATGCTCTCCATGTCATCCTCATCACAGCTGCTGTGTGTGCATTTTAACCCATCACAAATGCATAGCCACTGGAATTAGGTTAGCCTCAGTGCAGTTAAGTTTTATGCATTTGCTGCAAGCTGGAAATTCTCGTGCTGACACTAGTTGTGTATACGAGATATTATTTTGGCAACAGTGACTTTGTGTGAGCCCAGAAAGATCTGTGATGTTTTCCTAAGCTGGGAACTCTCAAACTGTTTAAAGAGATGTACATCCAAAAGACCAAGCGTTCCCTCAATAAGAAGTGCCTTGTCATTTTGGAAGTTGGAAGGTTAAACCTGTATTACTTTTTTATTTTAGATTTTTATGCCATGGTATCAAAGTCATTCTGAAACAATTATTTTCTCACTATTGTTTTTTCCATCTTTTTCTCCTCTTTGTTTTCAAGTGATGTTTCAGTTCTCCAGTCTTTCTGCTGTTGTTAGCTTTCTCTTTAAGAGTCTTCTATCCTATAAATTCTGACAGACTGGATCCCAGCTTCAGTTTCCTGGGATTATTATTGCTAGCTAGACTGCCTCCATTGGACAGTGATGATCTGGAAGAAGGCATGTGCATACAAAGGATAAAACTTCTCAATGGCACAAAGCTTCCCAATGGCTGCAGGATTAGTCAATACAAATGAGGAAATAACTATTCCCAGAAGGCCCTGAACAGAGAACCAGCCAAGTAAGAGTGCAAGCAGAAAACTGAGTAAGAGGAAAAAATATTAGGTTAAAACCTGGGATAAGTAAACAGGGTGGAAAGATCAGGGGATTTGGATGCAAATTGACAATGAAAGCCCCATTCATTTGGAGCAGTTCAGAAACCTAAGGGCATTGCTTGAGCACTTGGACTGGGAAGGGCCCAGAACAGGATTGACAGCATTGGACAGAGGAGAAAGGAGGTGCAGAGACGTCAAGCTGGACAACAGGAACCACAATGAGAACACCATGTCCTACACCGTGCTTCCTTTGTGGAATTAAGCACCTCCCTTGTGTTCTGGGACAGAGTTCTGGCATCCATGGCCAGAAGTGCTATCTGCACATTGACAGCTATGGGGCCTGGGCATGGATGCTGGAACATGCTGTTAGTTAACAAAACACCTTATCCAAACCAACCTGAAACCTAATATTTCATTTTCATTTTTACTCAGTAGAAAAACAATTCTAGTTTTTCAGGGAGTTGGTATTTTTACCATAAAATGCTTCTGTTTTGCCAAGAAAATATTTTTTACTAGATCATTCCAGATGGAAGTTATACTCTCCTAGGGCCCAAATTGTTATGACAAACTTCTCTTTGCCAGGGTATAGATTTGTCAGGTCAGCTACAAATAAATATAGATTTCAAATCAATATTTTTCTTGGGAGTCAAATTCCATAACACAGTCCTTTCTTGCAGTGTTTAACAATGCCTACTTTTCAGACGAAGTATTAGAATGAGTCATAACTCAGATCTTGCTCTTATGGCAGATACCTTGTTTTGGGTTAGCCTAAATGAGGATGGAGAACAGAGTCCAATCTGGCTTTGCATTCCTTGAGTGTCCAGGTGTGGTATCTGTTGAGAGGCACTAGGATTTTCCCAGTCTATATAACTGTATTACCATGTTCTTCCCTGTGTTCAATCCATTGTGAATTAAAACGTATCCAGACTAGGGTCATCAGGTTGACTGGAGGAAATTAATGGCTCAGGCTAACATAGGTGAGAGTCTGTATTCCATAGACAGTGAAGGGGGGATATGAGGAACAAATTTACGGATGTCAGGCACACTTCAAGAAATCTATATCCCAATTTCCATACCACTGAGGCAACCTTTGTTCTAGGTACAGAAGTCTTTACATTAAAATATTATGAATAATCTACAAGTCTCAGTAATTTTTCAGGTCTGCACTTTAATATTGTGCTGTAGAGCTTTGAGGGGTTTTGTGCACATTGTCATTCACCCTGTTTCCTAGGCCTTATTTGCTGCTGGTTTTAATCAGTACCCTCCCATGCTTGGCTGTCGAACTCTATAAATACTTTCTTAAAGCTATGTCATTAAATAAAATACAAATAACTTGTTTAAGATCATATTTATAAAAAAAAAAGAAGTTAGCTATAGTTTGGCTATTTTTTATTTTTTTTCTATCATTACGCATATTAAAAGGAATTCTATTTTCAAAGAATTTTCTCCAAAATGCTGCATTCATTATTGATTTTATTTTTTACGGTTGTTTAAATATGAGTATCTAACCAACCACTTAATGAAAATTCAGTTATTTTTATCTTGATAGTCTTAAATAATTTATTTTATATCTCAGTTGCCTGGAAAGGTAAAGAGTTCAGAGGGAAAAAAAAGACAGATTTCTGTGTTCCCGAATGTCTAACCTTTAGCATTACAATTAGTCAAGATGTCATTTACTTCTCTCTTTTGCTTTCACTTCTCTATTGATATGAGCAACACAGACTCACATGTACTGCAAGATATTTTGAAACAGACAAATAGTGAGTGTTTGTTCAAGAGGAGGCAATGTCCAAATTTCATTCTGTAACAGATAAATGTAAACAAAGATATTTCAAAAATGGTTGGTTCCTGCCTTTCCACTGACTTCAGACTAATCCTTTACATAAATGTCCTGCTGTGTGTTCTTCTGTACAGTGAAGGCATTATTCCTAAAGAGCTTTTTCCTCTCCAGGTTGCACTTACATATTGACATTTAGACTTACAAGTCTTAATTAGCACAACTGATTTTCCTCTGGGAGTTATTATAAATGATAGCAGAAAGAAAAAGTGCTGCTGCATCTCATTGTTGCAGTCACTCTATCACAGAGCTATCTTAGTAAATCCTTAATGGAGAAGCAGCCAAGTTGCTTAATGCTTCCAAGTAGTCAAAAATTCAGAGCATTCAGCACCAGGACGGCACCTTCCTCCTGGATCACCCCTTCCCCCAGTAATTACCAGCCGAAGCTGCCCCACATCTGTCAACTCCAGGCATGGTCAGCAGTAGCTTGTTGTCTTTTCTATCCAAAAGTATTGAAAGATGCAATATATCCAATTTAACCTAAATTCTTTGGGCCAATGTATGTGCTATGCGCATACAGGGAATCCTGGGCACCAGGAGTAAGACAATTAGAAAGGTTCAGTGAACACTGCTATTTATAGCCATTCACAATTACCTTGATAGAGTATCTCAAAACACGCAAAAAAGGTAAGAAAGGGGAAGAGACAGATAAATTATTTCTTGAGAAAAATGACAACCAGTATGTAAAGCAGAAATATCTTTATTGACACGAGACAACATTAAAATGTGCCGAGAAATGAAGAAATTTGAAATAGTTGACGGCACCAATGTTGAGAAACAAGACAATTTCCCAGAGATTGGTGTCAGGTTTTTTTACAGTCCCAAGTAGAGTGGGGGTTTAGCTTCAAAATTGGTCTTACAAGTACCTGGAGGGAGTCTCCTTGTACCTAGCTAGCAGGTCAGAGTGCAGAATCAAGCAGTGCATTGCTGCCCCTACCCTCACCTATGCCCATAGCCTTGGGCTGACTGTAGCAAAGTTGACTAAACTTCCAAGCAGCCGGACAAATGTAGCAAAAGATTCTATTCATAACAAGAAATAATTGATCTGGTTCTCTTCAAGGACAAAGTCTAGATTAATTCACCCTGCTTATCATTTTGACAATGCCTTCCATGTAAGATTTCAGAAGGACATGTTTTTAAAGAGAAGAATATTCTTTTTATGTCAATCTTTATATCTATTTGGAAAGTCTCCCACTTTCATATTCTTAAGGGTGCAGATCCACTGAAGGTAGGGATATGACTGATAGGAGTCAGAGTGTAAGGAGGAAATAATTGTTTCAACCACATTACTGAAGATGGAAAGGGAAAAACTGGGAACAAGCAGTTAGGAACACTGTTCATATAGTGCCAACTTTACCCCCTTACTGTATTAGCTGTAGCAATAACAGCTACTTTGTTATTAAAAAAAATAAAAAAAAAGCAAAGTGAGACAGAAAAAGGCAAGCTCTTACTTGCCAACTTTCATTTCTATTACTGAGAAAGAATGCCCTATCAAGGTGAGCACCAGCATGCATCCTTTGCCTTAAGCTCTCAGTTTCACCTCTGGTGTCTTGTTTTATTTACAAATGATTTGCAACACACTTTTATCTCAAAGTATGGTGGAAGAATACATCCAGGGACTTTACAAATGGTCTCAAACCACCATTCATACCCTTTTGGAAAGGCACTTGGAGGGAGCATTAATAAAAAGAAAGGATTGCAGGTGGAGGTTTGAGTACTTGTGTATAGAGAACAATCTTTAGAGCAAGGCCACAAAAGTTAAGCAGCAGGTAAGTGATTTTAAGAAAGCAGTTAATAATTGGTAAGAGTTTTTAAAATCTCAGTAGGATACTTTAGCACTCTTCTACCCCTTTTTTTTTTTTTTTCGTCTTTAATTTAGTCTGAAATCAACCTAGTTAAAAGAATACAATTCCCAGGAGTGTGCACCATTATTCCAATAAAGTGAATCTGCTCTCCCGGCACGAGGCAGTTTTATATAGCCTTCTTGGAAATAGCTAAACTTTTCCACAAATGTTTTTGTTAATAACTGGAGAAAATTGACATGAAAAGCAGAAGCGACCTCTGTGGATAGCATAGATCTGAAAAGGAAGATCTGACCACAACACAGATATTGTCTTTACCCAGATAACAGAAATTATGGGCAGACCTGACAAAAAAATATCCAAAGAGACAGATGTAAGCAATCAACTTCTTTTGGAATGTAGATGGGAATGTTATTCAAATCTTTTTTAACTCTTTTCATACACATTTTCTTTATATTTTCTAACAACTCCTGTCCTATTTGATTATTTCACATTAGTGGTTCCAGAGAAAATATAGTGCTAAAGGACGAACTTCTGAGACCACATGCCTAATTCAGGACTCACAAAAATAGGTGACTTTTCACAGATTAAGCAATTACTAAATGAGTTCCCAGTGGTTTAAAGGTATGCATGCAAAGTGATGTGCCTGTCTTCCACTGAGGACTAAGCTGAAATGCTTTATCTCATGTTTGCTATGGGTTAAGGACATGCACATAGCTTATCATCAAAACTCACTGTAAAGTCAGTGTAAAGTGTTAGACTGCTGCCTTCAGCCCTCAGCCTCTGACAATGAGGACAGAAAATATGATCACATCTACCTGAAATGTACAATATCAACTTCACATATTACCACTGCAAAGATCATAAAATAGTTGTCATTGGGAATTACCATCAAATCAGGTCTCTCTTGTGGTAAAAAGTAATGCTAATAGGCAAAAAAAAATAATTCCTTAAGCCATGCCTTTTCAAATCAATTGACTTTTATTAAAACTAAGTGAAACTAGTGTGTCAGAAAAAAAGAAATGCAGGCAATGGCTGCAGAAAAACCAGCAAGAGTGATGGAAAGCAGAAGAGAGAAGTTTAAGTTTTCAGTGTGAATCCTCAATAAAAGACACAATATGGTCATAGATTTGCCTAGACATACCAACACAAGAGCCACGAATCTTGGGATTTTCCTCTGTTCATGGTCTTCTTGGTTGGACTGAAACTGGCATATACTTGTAAAATTCAACACTTCACATTTCAGAGTGGTTGTTGAAAAATTGGAGAATGTACTGGAAAGAATAAAAATTGCCAAAGTCCTAGAGGTACTACTCACAGTAACAACTGTATGTAACAACTCAAACCCTAGCAATTGAGAAAATATGGGACTGATAAAACTGGATAAATGCAAATTAGAAATTAATTATTAAAATTTAACTGAGACAGTAGTTAGTCCTTGTAATAAATTGCCAAGGGAAGTTATGGGTTCTTCACCTCTTGAGCCTTCTTTAAAGGGCATCTTTTTCTCGGTGAACTTGGCGTGAAGATAATGGCGAAATCCATCAGAAAATTATCTGAATCTTTTCCCCCTGAAACTTTAGGAATGTGTGATGGAGAGGAGCTGAAAATGTGAGCCAAAGACAAGCATTTGCATCAAAGCAGGTCACACCAGGCCACTGGCACTGGAATAGTAGCATTATTTCTCCAACAGTTTTCCAATGTGAACAAACAGCTGAGATGATCTCATTTTGCTCCATCCCCTCCAACGATCCACTCTCACCTTGGCCAGCCACTCGTATCCCAGATGCTGATTGTTATAGGAAGGAATATTTATGTCCCACAGAAATAGCTTGGTGGGGGTAGTGGGATACATGCTCTCAGCCAAGGTCCAGGGATTGCTGAAAGTCTGCTTTGGAAGATGGTTCCTCTCACTCCTTCTGGAGAGGAGGCATAGGCTTTTGGAAGAACTCATTTTCCTGCCAAATATTTCAAACCAATCAGAGAACAAAGGATGCTTTCCACAGTGTCCACTGTGAATACCTTGGTCAAGCCTAAATTACTGGAGGTAAAGAGGCTGCAGGTTTGAAGGAAAAGCTCTGGAATCAACTTGAAGCCACCTGCAGGAGAACCAGTAACTGAATAGCACAAACCCCTGGCACACAAGTGGGTATAAAGATGACACTGAGCTCAGCCTGAGGGCACTGACAAAAGGATCAAGGTGGCCCACAGAGGAGAAGGCTCATTGCCCCTTTGTCTCAGCACCTCTAGACTAGAGCTGGGATGCTCAATGTGTGATCTCCACCATCATTATCCCTGACAATGTGCCAGTGTGCTTTGGGTGCAGGGACAGAGATGCCCTGTCCTCCACACACCGTGCCAGTTACAGGCAGCCAGTCTCACGGGTGGGCGGGGGTAAATCTGCTGCCCACACTGGGGCACTGCATGGGGCACTGCATGGGGCAGTGGTGGGCCATGGCGAGCGGTGGCAGCCAGTGGCAGGCACAGGTTACAGGGCGGTGGCAGGCAGCGTTGGGCACACATTACAGGGCAGTGGCAGGTAGTGGTGGGCAGATGTTGCCGGGCAGTGGCAGGCAGTGGTGGGGCATGTATTATGGGGGCAGTGACGGGCAGCGACGGGCACACGTTTTATGGGGTGACGGCAGGAGGTGTTGGGAGATGACAGGCGGTGTCGAGCACATATTACAAGGCAGTGGTAGGAGGTGGCCGGAGGTGCCGGGCACACGTGTCAGGGCCGCTGGCGGACCGGAGCCTCCGCGCGCCGCTCCCCGTCCAGCAGATGGCGCTCGCGCCGCGCGCTCCCGCCCCGGCTGCGTTGCCGTCCCGCAGGATCCCTCAGGAGCCCCGCCGCCGTTCCCTCGGTCCCGTCCCGCAGGAGCCCGCAGGATCCCGCAGTATCCCT